>SJXQ01005710.1:92788-133177 GCA_006408695.1 Aepyceros melampus
AGTATATTCAAAAGCAGAGACATTACTTTGCTGACTAAGGTCCATCTAGTAAAGGCTATGGTTGTTCCTTTGGTCATGTATGGATGTGAGAGTTGGACTGTGAAGAAGGCTGAGCGCCAAAGAATTGATGCTTTTGAACTGTGGTGTTGGAGAAGACTCTTGAGAGTCCCTTGGACTGCAAGGAGATCCAACCAGTCCATTCTGAAGGAGATCAGCCCTGGGATTTCTTTGGAAGGAATGATGCTCAAACTGAAGCTCCAATACTTTGGCCACATCATGCGAAGAGCTGACTCATTGGAAAAGACCCTGATGCTGGGAGGGATTGGGGGCAGGAGGAGAAGGGGACGACCGAGGATGAGATGGCTGGATGGCATCACGGACTCAATGGACATGAGTCTGAGTGAACTCCGGGAGTTGGTGATGGACAGGGAGGCCTGGCGTGCTGCGATTCATGGGGTCGCAAAGAGTCGGACATGACTGAGCAACTGAATGGAAAGGATGGATATATAAAATAGATAACCAATGAAGTCTTATTGTATAGCACAGGGAACTCCACTCAATATTCTGTAATAACCTAAATGACAAAATAGTTTGAAAAAGAATCGATACATGTATGTTGATAACTGAATCACCTTGTTGTACATTTGAAACTAACACAGCATTGTTAATCAACTACAGTCCAATATAAAATAAAAAATAATTGAAAAAGAAAGTCTATTTGTGAACAGTGAAGGAGAGATCACAAGTTATTTAACATGCAACTTCTTAACTTTGTATGGTGTTATAGCTTGCATGAACATAGGCATTTATGATGATATGATATTGTAATGTTCCCAAGCAAAATTGTCAGATGAAATTGCCTCCTTGTATAAGTTGGAGTGAAACTTAAAAAATCTCTAACTTTATTTCCCAAAGATGTCTTAAACTTAAAAAAAAAGTTTAAAATTTTATTTTTCGGGCATGTTGCGTGGCATGCAGGATCTTCACTGACCAAGGATAGAGCTTGTGTTTCCTTCAGTGGAAGCACAAAGTCTTAACCATTGGACCACCGGGGAAGTTCAGAGTAAATTTATTTATCTCTATGAATCACAATTTTTACCAATAAAATGAAACAATAATATTTACTTTTTGCTCAAAGTTAATTTTAGGATATTTATAACAACACTAACTGGTCAGTAAAGAAAGCGTGTTAATCTTTTTTCTCAGATGGATACTCAGATGGGAGGAAACAACAAAATGAAAAACAAAAATAAAAACATAAATGCTTATATTTTAATCATATGCAATTATAACCTATTACAATTTCTTGTTACTCTCTTTAAAAGGGCAGTCCTCTTTCTTGACAGTATTGACAGTCACATAACACTGATTTATTCTTTTCTTTGCCAAAATCTACTTACCCAAAGGCAGAGTGATTCAACTAGTGTTGAAAGTACCTAGGTAACTGTCAGCCCCCAAATTTACTCTTAGGACAGCTTGTCTCTTTGTTTTTATTTTAAATTTTGACTTGCATCTTTACTATTTCACTTTTGTCATCCTCTCTTTTTAAAAAATGCTTTCATTGGGAGTTCATGTACACTCGTGGCTGAATCATGTCAATGTATAGCAAAACGAATACAGTATTGTAAAGCAAAACAAACTAAAAAATAAAAATTAATTTAAAAAAAGAAAAAAAATAAAATTTAATTCCAAAAATTGAAGTATAGTTTGCAATGTGTTAGTTTCAGATGGACGGCAAAGTCATTCAGTTTTATATATATATATATATATATATATATATATATAGACACACACACACACACACACACACACACACTTCCTTTTTCACAATTGTTTCCCCTATAGATCATTACAGAATATTCAGTAGAGTTCTCTGCACTATACAGTAGGTCCTTCTTGTTTACCTGTTTTATATATAGTACTGTATATGTGTTAATCCTAAACTCCTAATTATTTCTCATCACCCTCTTGCTATTCCCTTTGGTAACTATAAGCTTGTTTTCTATGTCTCTAAGTAGACAGAAAAATATCATATGATATCACTATTTGTGGAATCTAAAAAGATGATACAAATGAACTTATTTTCAAAAGAAAGCTGATCTCCTTTAAAATGAAGATTCATCTGTACTGAAAGGCATTGCTGCGAATAATTGAGCTTGATCTTAACATAATTAGATGCTTTCTCACCCAGCGTATAGATCCTGTCCTATGTAACCAGAATCCTCCTGAGAGAGGTTTCTCTTGGATTAGATTAGAATCTGCACTAAAGCTGCATTATTTTAAAGTGTGAGAGACTAAGTTGTGTTATGTTTTCCCTCTGCTCCGGGTTTTCTACTTTTTCTTCTTAAAAACACTTTGCTTACCAGGAGCATTTTCCCCAAATTTTCCCAAGATGTGAACATAATCTTATATACAAAACATTCTATATTATCCAAAGCTGCATATTAGAAAAATATATATTTCTCCCTAGATACTTAGGCTGTATAAACAATGCAAGTCATTCTCTTGGAAAACTACATAAATTTTATATATTTTCTTCGCAAAATGCGCTCCCCTAATTTAATCAAAATTGATAAATGAGTGCAGAAACAGAAGCTGAAGCCCTAAAGACTAATATATTTAGTTTTTCTGATGTGCCATATGCATATTTACACTTCATAATTAAATGACATACAAGGAGACATGCAATATTCCAAAGAAATCGTGACAGCTTTATTAATTCTGCCAACAGCTCATGAGGTTGTTGGTCACAGGGGAATATTTACTGAATTTCTTGCCTATAAAGAGTTACATTTGGAATGGAAATTAAGCACCATGACCCAAAGGTGAGGATCTGTATTTTTACTTTAAATTTTCATGCTATATAAATTCAACAGCCTTTCCTTTCCAAATATTCTTCTAAGCAGTATCTACTTTGTTTAGGATCCAATTTTCACATTCTGTTAGGAAACATTTTCTTAACTTTTCAAATATACTTTTGAGAAGGCAATTAGACATCCATCAGGCAATCTTCCACTCCATGCAGTGTGCATTTTCTGTGCAGGATCAGGCAATGTGTAAAAATTATGAATCTTAAAATAGAATTTCACCATAAAAATTGAGAGTGATAGATCAGATAACGCCTGTTTCCTAATGATAATGAGGACAGTAAATAATTTTAAAGCCTTCGCAGCATGTCCTTTTTAAAAAATCTCTCATCTTTCTTCTTCGTATAATAAATCCACACTATGCTTAAGCCAGCAAAAAGCATATGTAATTTTTATTCTACGGGGGTGTATTTCTGGAAAGGCAAACAAGATGCTGTCTTTTCACCCTGATCCTGGGTTAGCACACAAAAGACAAAGTACACTTGTCAGATGAATTCTAATTGGCTGACAGTACCGAGTTTTATGGCTTCACTTCATCTGCACATGAAAACCAGGACATTAATATGCAGGGAAGAAACACATGATATAAAGTTCATAGTGCAGAAGTTAAAGGAAGAACACCAACACATCAGTCAAATATGATCATCCGAAGACCTGTCAAGAGAAACTTTCAGCAGAAATACACCTTCTGCATGGAAGGCTGAGGGGATTACACCAACCAAGTCCTATGCAAGACACACATTGGAAAAATCTTTTGACAAATGCACTGAAGAAAATGAGATTTTATGCAACAGAGACCTAAATATAAATCATTCTGAGGGCTGCCCAACTTCTTCTGGGGGGTGGAAGGCAAAGTTTAACTCTCTCTCAGAGCCAAATGAGCCAAATCAGTTTCTGAAGTCTGCAAAAAAAAAAAAAAGATACTGTATCCATAAATGCCAAGAAGTTGGTTTCATCCAGTTTAATAACATGACTCAGTTTTTTAAAATGGTCATGTTTAATCACATAGACCAGATATCTCTCATTGATTAGCAGGCATGGTGATGCTGGGCTATTATAATGAAAAAAGCCTTACACTTTCCTCCAACTCTATAGATAAGCCTCAATTGCCATTGGTTGAGCCTTGACCATATACAAAGCTCAGGAAATAAGACTTAAAAATCACACCAGTCTTTTAAATTTTCCTCACTTAATTTTTTTTTTGAGTATACTTGATTTTGGGTTTTACCTAGTTTTGGGTTTCCCTAGTGGCTCAGAGGTTAAAGTCTGCCTGCAATGCTGGAGACCCCGGTTTGATCCCTGTGTCAGGAATATCCCCTGGAGAAGGAACTGGCAGCCTACTCCAGTATTCTTGCCTGGAGAATCCCATAGAGGAAGGTGTCTGGTAGGCTACAGTCCATGGGATCGCAGAGTCAGACACAACTGAGCTACTTCACTTTCACTTTCATACGTGATTTACACTATTCTGTTTCTTTCCGCTATACAATAAAGTAAACCACCTTACATGCTCATATACACACTCGTTTTGTAGATTCATTTCCCATACAAATTATTGCAGAGTATTAAGTAGCATTCCCTGTGCTATACAGTAGGTCTTTATTGGTTATCTATTTTATATAGAGTAGTGTGTACATGTTAATCCCAATCTCCCAATTTATCCCTCCCTCCTTACCACCAGGTAACCATAAGTTCGTGTTCTACATCTGTGACTCCACTTCTATTTTTTAAATAAGATCATTTGTACCTTTTTTTTTTTTTTTAGATTCCACCTGTAAGTGATATTATATGATATTTGTCTTGCTCTTTCTGACAATCTCTAGGTCCATGCATGTTACTACAAATGGTATTATTTCACTCTTCTTAATGGCTGAGTAATATTCCATTGTATGTACGTACCACATCTTTTTTATCCATTCATCTGTTGATGGACATCTAGGTTGCTTTCATGTTCTGACTATTGTAAATAATGCTGCAATGAATACTGGAGGGCATACCCCACTACACTGTTGGTAGGGATGTAAATTGGTATGCTACTATGGAGAACAGTATGGAGGTTCCTTAAAAACCTAAAAATAGAGCTTCCATATGATCCAGCAGTCCCACTTCTAGGCATTTACCCAAAGAAAACCATAATTCAAAAAGATTCTTTACTTCTTATTAAATTCAAACAGCTAATGAGGATCAGAGCCTATCTATGGGACACCAGAGGCTAAACTCTGGATGAAAGCTGAGAGAAGGCTGACAATATAGGACACATTTGAGACTTTGTGGTTAGTCTCCTGGTGGCTCTTGTGTCCTCCACTTAGATTACTTGATTTTGTACTGATGCAAATCCCGGCTGACTGAGTCCACTCTTTTCACCATTCTCAGGCTTCAAATGGAAATGTGAAGGCCATTTTGGCCTTTTGGGTAGTCTAATCAGAGCTGCTGGGGAAGAAGATAGGTCCCAGTCTCCCAAATCAGCCCTCTGTCCCCTAGATAAGCCTGACCATACATATGCATGGCACCAGCTCCAATTTCATGCAGATTCCTTTACTCATGAATTAGTTTCATTCACTCCTCTAAAAGCCTTGCCAGAGAGCCTTCTCTTTCCCCTAACTTGCTGTCATCTCTCTTAGGCATGTTGTCCTGAGGACCCACATTGTTTCACCTCTGGATGCTTCTTGGAAGCACAAGCACAAAGCTTCCTTTTCAAGCAGAATTTCTTAAGTTCTAAGAGTGGCTTGTATGAAAGGCAGTGATGGATAAGTAGATGCTACACAAGTGGATGCCAAAGTGCCAATTTGTACTGTATGAACATAAGAGGAGATTGTGAACCCATTGGCATAGCCAGTGAGGATTTTAGGATAATCATACTGTTCAGAGGCCTTACCATCCATTCATATCTTCCTGAAATTGAGATAAGGCAAACAAGCATGGATGAGCAGTTCTGGAATGGCACAGTTCTCAAGTAAAGGATTCCAGTTGACAGAAGTATGCACAGTGGAGATTTATTCATAGTCCCTCTTTGCCTGGATGAGGACAGGAAAACTGGGCAACTCACAACTTTGATAAAGAATCAAAACATTTATCCTAATCCTTGTCTTAAAACTTCCATTCCCCAAACAGTGAATTTACATGTTTCCAAAGGACACACTTTGAGGCCCCTGGACCCTCTAGCAACACCATTAATGGGTAAGAACAATGGCTGTGGAGCACTTATGAGGTCTGTGTTACTAACACTCCAAGTGTCTCATGAAAAGGAATGGCTGTGTTCACCAATACACATTCAGAAATGCAGACATAAATTCAAACCCACAGGCATATCAACCCACATACACAGTCACACACACACACACACACACACACACACACACACGTATTATAAAGAGATTCCAGGATGTTAAAATTTGCAAATAATATAATAAGAATGTCTAGGGCAGCCTTTTGATTGGCAATTGTCTGATCTATCCCTGGCCTTAGTTCATAAAGCCACTAAAACTAGTTGGAAGGATCATTCATGACTCTACCTTGGACCAGATCTGGTTTATTCCATTCCACCCTCCTGAGCCTTAGCCTCCATTTGACACCTAAATTTCAGTCTTATTGCTGGCCTTTGGCCTTGGTTGATACTGGTCTTCACCTCCCATCTATCTGATCCTAGAGTTTCCATGTGTGGAACTTTGATGGGACTGATGCTCTGGCTACCCACATTCACATTGCCTTTAGAAGTATCAATAGTTCTACTCCTGGTGTCTAGATAAACCTAATATTGATCACTGACCATCAAGACTGGTATGTGTGTGTGTGTGTGTGTGTGTGTGTGTGTACATATATATATAGATAGATAAATAGATAGATAGATAGATTTGGGCATTGCTTGGTTTACTGACAGACAGTCAATTGGAGGATCTTTTCTGTGTTTTTTGTTTAGCAATTACTCACAAGAATTGATTCAAATATTTACATGGTTTAAATGAACTCCTTTTGTTAATCAGTCAGAAGTCTCTTATCAATGTCCATGGTTTGAATATCTGAATAGTCCCCAAAGACAGGCTGGTTTCCATTACTCTGACCTCTGTTGCTGCTGCTGCTAAGTTGCTTCAGTTGCTTCAGTCGTGTCCGACTCTGTGCGACCCCATAGATGGCAGCCTGCCAGGCTCCCCCATCCCTGGGATTCTCCAGGCAAGAACACTGGACTGGGTTGCCATTTCCTTCTCCAATGCATGAAAGTGAAAAGTGAAAGTGAAGTCTCTCAGTCGTGTCCAACTCTTAGCGACCCCATGGACTGCAGCCCACCAGGCTCCTCCATCCATGGGATTTTTCAGGCAAGAGTACTCAAGTGGGGTGCCATTGCCTGACCTCTAGGGGTTGAAAACAGTCTTTCTGTATATGGCGAAATGAATTAGAATAAGGCAAAATAGACTAATAATGTCCACTTTCTGTTGATCTTGTTCTGTGCTATGGACATCTTATATTCTTTATCTCTAATGTCCAGATAATCTGATATGAGAGACAATGTTATTTGCATTTCATGGAAAAGCAAACTGGGTATGGAAGTACAGTAACTGCTCCAAAGGCATAGGCAGTTGTTGGTGGTGGAGTGAAGATTCAAAGGCAGGCTTTGTGCCTACACAGGCCATACATTTTCTGGCATGATTATATCCTCTTTGGTAGGATGTTAGGGGAAATTTTCACATACAAAAGAATGTCACTGAAAAGCAATGAGCCTCCAAATCATGCATGACCTTTGAAAATCCCGTTAGGATCACCAAGACAAGGTGGTCATGAAGCCAACTCATTTTTGGCAGAGTGGAGGAGGGGTGGTCTTTACATTTTACCATACGTACCCTTCAGTGCTTATCTACCAGTGGTGAGTGAGACAAATACACGAAGTCCATGTTCTGCATATTTTAAAGACAAGGGCTTCTATCCAAGTGAGCTTTCTTGAACAAGGGCACTGTTTCTCATTACTGGCTGGTCTCCATCTGTCCCCTTCTTGGGTGAGCATTTCAGGCCACTTGCTGATGAATATAACCTCCCTGCTTGTTGCTGCTGCCCAGGAAAATTGGGAAATTCCTGTTCTATCCTTCATCAAAAACATCTACTCTTACTGACCAGCAAAATATCTAGTTGGTTTGTTAGAAGTAAAAGGGGACGAGTGATTACATTGCCAACATTTAATGGCTCATGTGGTAAAGAATTCTTCTGAAATGCAGGAGACTCAGGCATGATCCCTGGGTAGAAGGTATACCCTAGAGAAGGGAATGGCTACCCAGTCCATTATTCTTGCCTGAAGAATTGCATGGACAGGAGCCTGGTGTACTATAGTCCATGGGGTCTATAGTTGGACATAACTGAGGAACTCAGCATGCCTATCTTAATTTCTTTAATTTTTCGGAGGGATGTTGCGTTTTCTATGCAACAGCAATGGTAGCAAAGATGATTGATACTCATCATAGGGAAACCTGCCATGCATTCAATATAGTTTGTTGTTATTAGCCTTATGTGGGATTTATTTTGTTTTTGTACAATGACTTTCTCCTTTCTGGAATTCATGTGTTGGATTATTTCATACTTTCCTAGTAGCTATCTTTTCACAAGCCAACTAGTCCTGTTAAGAATGGGTGTGCTATAAATAACTAGTAAGCAGCTTCAGTAATCACAATGAAACCAAGATCTGTGCTTGTCCAATGTTCTCAAGTTTCCCTGACCGTCTCAGTTAGAAAATCCTGCTTGGGTCAAACCTGCATTCCTCCAACCACGCGTACAGCACTATTCAAGAGTTTGAGGACCGGTACTTGAACAGCCTCTGCTTTTGACAGCCAAGAAGAAAGAAATGTCACTGCCGAAATAGCATCTTGCCTGCAGTTCTCAAGTAAAGTGGCCTGGTTACAAGGTGAATACTGCAGCAGGCAGCAGGCAGGTGAAACACCTGCTGAGAATGAGAGTTCTCATTGCCTCCAATCTGGGCAGTGGAGCTCAGAAAGTAAAATGTGAAGTGGTAGGGGTAGGGGTCAGGGGATGGGGATGCCACCAATTATTATTATTATCATTGTCATCAATCATCCCTGGCATACTTACATGAGCTGGTTTCCTCCTTCCTCTCAAAATTCGCTTTTTGGAAGAGAGACAGATAAAAATAATGCTAGAATAAAGTGTAATATGTTCTCTTCAAAAGACAGTTGTAGGAATATATGAAGGTGATTGAGTCTGCTGGGAGAAGACCTGCATTTTAGAGATGTCTTTATTTAAATGAAGTCACTACAACTTCTGTTACTAAATTCAGTGAATTGTCCAGTAAGTATGGCCCTAATGGATTTTAGAATCAATGGACGTCACTCTTCAGAATAACTATTTCATTTTTTAAATTGCCATAAAGAAATTTAGGATACAGTGAACCCTGACCCTTGCTAATTTTATTGTAAAATTATACTTTAACATAAATTACATGAAATAAAAGTGAAATTAGGGATGTATTCCCATAAAAAATTAAAAGGACTCTGACTTTAATATATTTAAAAATGATATTATTAAAAGAAATATTTCTAAAATAATTTGCAGCAACATGGATGGATCTAGAAATTATCATATTCAAATGAAGTAAGCCCAACAGAGAAAGACAAATATTGGCAATAGCACTTATATATGAAATTTGTAAAAAAAAAAAAAAGATAAAAATAAACTTATTTACAAAACAAAAATAGAACCACAGACATAGAAAACAAATTTATGGTTACTAAAGGGGAGAGGGAGAGGGGTAAATTAGGAGTTTGGAATTAACATATACACATTGTCCTATGCTGTGTTTCCTTCCTCAGCTGTATCTCGTTCTTGATTCTTTGTGACCTTGTGGACTGTGGCCTGCCAGGTTCCTCTGTCCATGAAGATTCTCCAAGCAAGAATACTGGAATGGGTTGCCATGCCCTCCTCCAAGGGATCTTCCCAAACCAAGGATCAAACCCAGGTCTCTGTCACTGCAGGCAAATTCTCTACCATCTGAGCCACCAGGGAAGCCTGAGAATAGCCTGTCCCTTCTTCAGAGATCTTCTTAATCCAGGAATCGAACCAGAGTCTCCTGCATTCCAGGCAGATTCTTACTAGCTGAGCTACCAGAGAAGCCCAACATATACACATTACTATATATAAAATAGATAACCAACAAAGACCTACTGTATAGTTCAGGGAACTCTACTGATTATTTTGTAATGACCTATAGTGGAAAAGAATCTGAAAAAGTATGTGTCTGTGTGTGTATATATATATATCACTTTGCTGTACACCTGAGACCAAGACAACATTGTAAATCAACTATATACAAAAAAGGAGATAATTTTTTAGAAAATATAGTAATTTGTCAACATAACTTAAGATGTGAAAACTGTACTCCATTTCTGTGTGTGTGTGTGCACATGTGAAACATGTTATATTTACCTGGAGTTAGATCGGTAGGCAAAGGTTCTATTTTACATTGCATGGTGTTTTAATTTTGGTATATAGCTATTTGCCTACTCATGGATGAATGAACCTTTCTTTTTAAACTCTAAGTATTAATCTCATCCAATGTATTTTACATTTTGGAACATACTAAGCTATGCTCATTGAGAGTATCAGTGGTTACTGATATATGCATTTAAAATTATTCCACATTAGAAAGGAAACCCTCCTACAATGTTGGCTGGTGGGAATATAAATTACTTCAGCCATTATGGAGAACAGTATGGAGATTTCCCAAAAGTACTAAAAGTAGAGTTGCCTTATGGTCTTGTGATTCCACTCCTGAGCACATATCCAGACAAAAGTATAATTCAAAAAGATATATACAACCTTATGTTCATAGAAGCACTATATGCCAAGCACAATAGCCAAGACATGAAAGCAACTTACATGTCTATTGACAGATGAGTGGTTAAAGAAGTTGTACATATACACAATGGAATATTACTCAGCCATAAAAGGAACAAAATTGAATCAGTTATAGTGAGGTGAATGAACCGAGAATCCGTCACATAAAGTGAAGAAAGAAAAAAATAAATGTTGCATATTAACACACACGTATGTAAATTAGAAAAATTGTACTGATGAACTTCTTTGCACAGCAGTAATACAGATGCAAATGTAGAGAATGAACTTGTGGAGGAGAATAAACTGGGGGAGGAGAGAGTGGGACAAATTGAGAAAGTAGCATTGACATGTACACATTGTTCTTTAATCACTAAGTCATGTCTGACTCTTTTGAGACCCCGTAGACTATAGACCACCAGGTTCCTCGGCCCATGGAATTTTTTAGGTAAGAACACTGGAGTCGGTCGGTATTTCCTTCTCCAGGGGATCTTCCTGACCTAAGGACTGAATCCACATCTCCTACATTGGAGGGAGGATTCTTTACCATTGAGCCACCAAGGCAGCCCCATAGATACATTACCATGTATAAAATAGATAGCTAGTATGAAACTGCTGTAAAACACAGGGAGCTCCGTTTAGTTCTCTGTGATGATCTAGTGGGGTGGGATAGTGTGGTGAGAGTAAGGTTCAAGAGGGAGGGGATAGTTGTATACTTATACCTGATTCACATTCTTGTACAGCAGCAACTAACACAACATTGTAAAGCAATTATCTTCCAATTAAACATTTAAAAAATGAAAAAGACAAGCACCATATGATATCACTTATGTGAATCTAAAATATGGCACAAATGAACTTATCTATGAAACATATACAAACTCATAAACATAGAGAAGAGACCTATGATTGCCAAGAAGTAGGGTGGTGTAGGGGAGGGATAGACTGAGTTTGGGGTTAGCAGATGTAAACTATTACAGATAGGAACTATAATATCCTGTGACAAAGTACAACAGAGAAGAATGTGAAAAAGAACATGTATGTGTATAAACCAAATCACTTTACTGTACAGCAGAAATTAACACAACATTGTAAGTTGACTACAATAATATTTCAAAATGAATAAATTATTCTTCATTATTTAGTTTCAAATGACCACAGAGGAATATTTGTACTATCACAGAAATATGTAACTCTTAGAAGACGATTGCCATAAAGTTCTCTGTACCTCCTTATTATTTGGAGGAATCTCTTTAAGCAGAGCACTGGGACAGCACAGTCACAGCCTCCTAATTTCCTGGAATATTTTGTAGCAACCAGAAGGCCAATTTCTTCCTGTAGAACAGCACACAGCTAGATTCAATTAGAACTCAACCCTTGAATGCACAGCCTTGCTTAATATTTTTCAAGTAATGAAGGGGGAGAGAAGGTCCTGTATGTCTAAGACATCAAAAAGGCACCATAATAATGTCATCTTGCTTTTGCCAGCCATTTTGCCCAACTGCCACCTTGGAACCCATGTAGGCACTATATTCACAATCTTCCAAATTAGGTATAATGAATCCTTATTCCTCGGTATTATCATTAATCCAACAATTACTGTTTTGAAATGGCTGTCAAATTTTCTTTGGTCATATACAAAGAGCATCACTCTGTGGCAAATCCTTGAAAACGGTTTGCTAGGAACACATGAATGAGACAGTGCACTCTCTTCTTTTCCCTGACGACTCTGGCTGCCTCCTGCAAGATAGCTCATTCATTGTCCACATCTCAGACTTGTAGCCACCCAGAGTCATTATGTGATCTGCTTTGCTGTGGGTATTTTTCTCAAGTCATTTCATCAAGTCATTTGCATGGTCACTTTGTTGTGTGGGGGCTTCCATATAGCTGTTCCTAGGTATATGTGTGATATAGCAGGACAGCTTTAATGAGCTATGGGCAAAAGATAATCTCTAGCAAATGCATCAATTGCATGGCTTTCAAGTCATATTTATAATGATGGAAATGTAATTCTAGAGAACATTTCTGTTTTATCAGTATGGAATGAGGCAGCCGGGGCAAACAGTGTGTTTCTATTATGGGATATTATTTATTTATTTATATTTTTAATGAAGTATAGTTGGTTGATTTACAATGTTGTTACTTTCTGCTTTACAGAAAAATGACTCAGTTATACACAAATATACATTTTTTTTTATATTTTTCTCCATTGTGTTTGTTTTATCTTAGGATACTGAATATAGCTCACTGTGATATACTGTAGGACTTTCTTTATTCATTTTATGTGTAAAAGTGTGCATTTACTAACCTCAAACTTTGTGTTAGTCAAAGTAGACACATGGAGTTACCTATCAGACTGGAGTCTGTCTTCCATAATCATTCTGCTTCGTTTCTTGTACAAGACTAACTCCCATGAAGCTATATTTGGAGGGATTGCAACAAAAGAAAGAGAAGAATTGCTTTAAGTCCTAAGAGAAAACTGTTGGTAATTCAGTCGTGTCTGATTCTTTCTGACTCTGTGGACTGTATTCCACCAGGCTCCTCTGTCCATGGACTTCTCCAGGCAATAATAATGGAGTAGGTAGCCATACCCTTCTCCAGGGTATCTTCCCTGCCCAGGGATCAAACCTGGGTCTCCTGCATTGCAGGAAGATTCTTTACCATCCTGAGATGACACAACAAAGTGTACAAGAAAGAAAGATGTGCAAGAGATCGCTTCTACTCAAAGTGATTAATGTAAAAGAAGTGTCATTGGGGCCCTGGGATAATATTTGAACTGAATCTTAAAAGTTAAGAGAACATTTACAGAACTGGAGATGTATGTGTTGAAGGGACACTGTGGGGATTTCAGGAAAATTCCAAGTGATAGTGTTACTAAAATAAGGAGCAGATAATTCCTGACAGATCCAAAACAGCACACAGGAAGCCTCCTGTTAAATGCTTCCTGTCAGTGTTACTAAGAGTATAAAGTCTTAAAGATGGAAAAGCATTACTAGGCATAGCAAGTCATGGCTCTGTTGAACCTGTGGCTGCCTTGTGCTAGGAACTGTGGTGAAATTGGAGAGGCTGTTAAAGAAGCTGATGTGCACAGTCCATACCTCAGTAGAGAAACTCAGAGATTCATGTGTGGAATCATAGCAGAATCATCAAATTCATACATGAAGTAGTTTCCTATAGCTGCCATGCAAATTAGGTAAACTGAGTGGCTTTAAAACAAATTAATGCATAGTTTTGGAGGCCAGAAGTCAAAAATCAAGGTGTAAGCAGGCATACTCTCTCTGAAACCTCTAGTGAACATTCCTTCCTTGTCTCTTCCTAGCTTCTGAAAGCTCCTGGCCATCTGTAGTGTTCCCTAGCTTGTAGCTGCGTTCCTTCAGCCTCTGCGTCCATCTATACATGATCTTCCTCATGTTTCTTGGCGTCCTCTCCTCCATCTATAAGAATGCCAGTCACTGGGTTTAGAGTTCTCCCTAATTTCATGATGATTTGCCTCAAGGTCCTTAACTGCCTACATTCACAAAGACCTTATTTCCACAAGAGACCACATTCTAAGTTTCCATGTGGACATGAATTTAGTGGGGAAACTATTCAGCTCTCTACAAGTCTGTGTGCAAGTTAAAAAGTGTCCAAAATTAAGTTTAAGGAATATGTATCAGCAGTAAAACAAACTGCAAAACAAGCTTGGACTTTTTGAAATCAGTCAAAAGTAAGTATTTCAACTGACTCATTTTGTCTGGCTAGCCAGACCATTTTAAATTGAATAAAGAATAGATACTGATAAATGATTCCTGAGATTGTAAGCCTTTACCAAGATATCTGTCATAAGAATCCATCCTCCATCAAAGCCCCAGCTTTGATTTTGAAGCTATGCTCAAATGATTTTCCTAGGAGTTGACTTAACTGCTCAGAGTTAAATTCTAAGCCCTCCAGGTGGTTTACCTTTTCAGACCCACTTATATTTTCTGTCATGTTACTTAGTAACCTGTGTCTACCTACAAGAATGGCAGGCATTTCATCCATCCTGGGAGGAAGTTGAGTTGCATTACTCCCAATAAGTGAAACTCAACTGTTCAGAGCAACAAAGCTTCTCTTACTAGCAGGTACCTAGCATGTTATATCTTCTGGAGTTGACAAATGCCACTGGCCTAGAAAACATACTGGGAACATGAACAGGGATACTTTGAAGTAAATATCATTTTATACCTGAGGAAAGAAAGGTGCCTTTGGGTATTCTGACAAAGTATTGGTCTGGGTTCAAATTTGCTTCCAATAACAACACAAGGGTTGCTAATCTGATGACTGTTTACATATCAAGGACATTGGAATCTGGACAGATTTGATAGCTCAGAGAATTCTTGCATCACTCTGATGAAGGTTTATTAAACTTTGCTAGAAGTGAACTTCAAGGCTCAGAGAGATAAATGCTGTTCAGTTCAGTCACTCAGTCATGTCTGACTCTGCAACCCCATGAACTGCAGCACCCCAGGCCTCTCTGTCCATCACTAACTCCCAGAGCTTACTCAAACTCATGTCCATTGAGTCTGTGATGCCATCCAACCATCTCATCCCGTGTCGTCCCCTTCTCTTCCTGCCCTCAATCTTTCCCAGCATCAGGGTCTTTTCAAATGAGTCAGCTCTTCATATCAGGTGGCCAAAGTATTGGAATTTCAGCTTTAGCATCAGTTCTTCCAGTGAACACCCAGGACTGATCTCCTTTAAGATGTACCGGTTGGATCTCCTTGCAGTCCAAGGGACTCTCAAGATTCTTCTCCAACACTGCAGTTCAAAAGCATCAATTCTTCAGCACTCAGCTTTCTTTATAGTCCAACTCTCAATCCATACACGACTACTGGAAAAACCATAGCTTTGACTAGACATATCTTTGTTGGCAAAGTAAGGGGTGACACTATTTTTAAATAACAAGACCCAAACTCAGCTTTGTCTAAATCCAAAGTTCATGTTCTAAATCTATTCAAAAAGAAGTATTTTATTAAATACTTTTAAATGAAAAGAGATACAAGTGAAATAATATAATCCTGATACAGTTTGAATGAAAAATCCTCCTTCCCCATCATCTTTTTATCTAAATCCATGGAGTACAACCCCAGGGTGCTGACAGCACTATATCTGCTGCTGCTGCTAAGTCGCTTCAGTCGTGTCCGACTCTGTGCGACCCAAGAGACGGCAACCCACCAGGCTCTGCCGTCCCTGGGATTCTCCAGGCAAGAACACTGGAGTGGGTTGCCATTTCCTTCTCCTAGTGTTAGATAAACAAAAGTACTTGCAAGTGGAAAACAATTCACAGTCCACTTGCCTTATTATTATTACTCAGTCTTCCGAAAGTCTGATAAGTAGTGTCCAATTAGTTCCAAAATGCATTCATTTATTTTCTTTGGCTTCTTTTTTCCTGTTTTGAACAAGTAAACTACTCAAGTCATAGAATGACAGACCAACACACTCAATAAAACCTTAATATATTCTTTCATCAGGAGTCATCCTGAGTAGAAAAAGCAAAGGATCATGCCAGTCTCAAAGAATGGTGATAGCTACTTTAAAACTAAGCAGCTGGCACATCTGTATGCCAGCAGGAGGGGAGTGCTTTTGCTGATTAAGGATGAGTCCTATAATGGGAAGGACATGCCCTTTGGACTCAGATGGTGCCTTTTAAAATCTCAGTCCTGCTATTCATTTGGAGTAGTGTTCATGATTAACTCCACAAATCCTGTTGTCCCATCTTTAAGTGGAAATGACCTCTCTTCTGCAGAGTTTATAAAAGCAGTCAGCACAAATGGGGCTCATACATCCAATACATGTTGCTAGTACCATTGTTTCTAGTATGCCTAAAAGGTAGATATAGGAAAAATGATATCTATATCTATACTTGTCTATATATCTGCTGAAAAAGACTCTTGAGGGTCTCTGGGACAGCAAGGAGATCAAACCATCAATCCTAAAGGAAATCAACCCTGAATATTCATTGGAAGGACTGATTCTGAATCTGAAACTCCAATAATTCGGCCACCTGAGGTGAAGAGCCAACTCACTGAAAAAGACCCCGATGCTGGGAAAGATTGAAGGCAGGAGAAGAAGGGGACAACAGAGGATGAAATGGTTGGATGCCATCACCGACACAATGGACATGAGTTTGAGCAAATTCCAGAGGTGGTGAAGGAGAAGGAAGCTTGCCATGCTGCAGTCCATGGGATCACAAAAAGTTGGACATGATTTAGTGACTGAAAAACAATAAATCTGTAATCATATCAAACAGTGCTTCTTATTCAAAAGTAATCTCTACCATAAAATGTTAGAGTCTTGCTGGGTCATTATGTCTTGAAAGTAATATGTTGTCTGAATAAGGCTTTGGCAATGAGCAACAGAGCTGGAGAAGGAAATGGCAACCCACTCCAGTGTTCTTGCCTGGAGAATCCCAGGGACCACGGAGCCTGATGGGCTACTGTGTATGGGGTTGCACAGAGTTGGACATGACTGAAGTGACCTAGCAGCAGAAGCAACAGAGCTTTACAGAATGTATATATTACTATAGCAATAGAGCTATACAGAATGTATATCAGAATGTATATATTACTATGGGCTTCTCAAGTGGTGCTAGAGGTAAAGAACCCACCTACCAACGCAGGAAACATAAAACATAAAAGATAAGGATTTGATCCCTGTTTTGGGAAGATCCTTTGGAGGAGTGCATGGCAACCCACTCCAGTATTCTTGCCTGGAAAATCCCATGGACGAGGAGCCTGGTGGGCTACCATTCACATGGTTGCAAAGAGTCAGATACGACTGAAGCGACTTAACACACACACACATATATTACTGTTGTGATATCTAATTCTAATATGAAGGTTTTAATACAAAATAAATGAAGCAATAATCTTCTAACTCTTTTAATTTCTGTCAGAAAGGTAAAAAAAAATTTTTGAAAGATCAGGATGAAACATGTTAAGATTTAAAATATATGCATGAATATATATATGTATATACATCATGTATATTAATTTAAATGTATTTAAAGATAAAGATATATATACCCAAATTTATAAGTACAGTCATATAATTTAAATTTATAAATATGTGTGCATTATCTTTAAATAGTAATATGTATACATATGTATTTGTACATGTGCATATACCTTACAAACATGCATATATATATGTATATGTGCATCAGTTCAGTTCAGTTGCTCAGTTGTGTCTGACTCTTTGTGACTCCGTGAATCGCAGCACGCCAGGCCTCCCTGTCCATCATCAACTCCTGGAGTTCACTCAGACTCATGTCCATTGAGTCAATGATGCCATCCAGCCATCTTGTCCTCTGTCGTCCCCTTCTCCTCCTGCCCCCAATCCCTCCCAGCATCAAAGTATTTTCCAATGAATCAACTCTTCGCATGAGGTGGCCAAAGTATGAGCATATATATCCACAATTTGCCTCCTCTAGTTTAAATAATAGGGTAACATTCTAACGATAGCAGACTTTTCATTCATATCTTCACATTTCAATAAAGGTAGTCTTGTAAGATTTCAAGTTTCTAGGAAAAAAGATTTACAAAGTAGTCTTATTGATTTTGTAAATATCTCAAAAAGTTCCTGCAACTAGACAGTTATGTTTAAAACCTCTCTACCATGTTACAAGAAGGAAGATTTTGCATTTTCTGTTATGAGTATTTGACTTATCATTATACAAAATTGACAAAGCCATGGATTGAGTTGTCATTTAGCTGTTTTAGGAATTATTCACTCATTGGCAATCCATGTCAGAAAGAGAACTCCAGCACATAATGCAGAATAAAGAAAGGTACATATAAAGGAAGCATTAACAACAGATTAGGATCCCCACCAAAGAAGGAGACACTGGACTCCAGGCCATGCTGGGCAGCTGCCTCTCTCTCCTAGGGGTGCCTGAGAGATAAGGTAACTTGGGCTCAGCTGAGCAGAGCAATTTTTCCTCACCGTGAGTCCCCTGGAATGCATTTGCAGACGCCACATGCACCAGTGATGGCAGCCATGGTGTTTCTGGACAACAGCACCAGAGGACAACTGGCTTGATGGAATAGGGACCAAAGGATAGATCCTCAGGCAAAGTGTGGCTAACAAGCACACAATCTTCCCCAAATATTCTGTTATTCACCATATATACAGAGGCATTCAGGTGCCCTTCCCAAGCTATGGCTTGGTACATACATATCCCTTCTTAAATTCTCACATACTCAAAACACTCATATAAACACAGTGTCTGAAACACAACACCTACAGACTTATGAACCAGGTAGGGGAGATTAGGAGGGATACCAGGATATATAAATTTTAGGCAGAAAGTCACCCCACTCAGAAATAATAGACCCACAGGCATAGAAAACAAGCTCATGGTTACAAAAGGGGAGATGGGGGTTAGGAATAGATTAGGAAGTTATAATTAACATATATACGCTACTATATATAAAATAATCAACAAATACCCCCTGTACAGCACAGGGAACCCTACTCAATATTTTTTAATAACCTATAAGGGAGGAAAATATAAAAAAAAGCATATATATATATATATATATATATATAGTATATATCTGAATCACTTTTCAGCATACCTGAAACTAACGCAGCATTGTATATCAACTATATCTCAACACAAAATAAATAAAACAATAGAGTGGATTTTGTCATGGATCCCTACTCTACTCAGGACTCTTCGTTTTCTCACCTATACTTAGAAACTTTCATATCCACAGATGTTATCACACACAGGCAGGTGAGCTGATCAGAATATGGCACTAACTTGTCGAGGCTTATCTTCTTAGCCTTCCTCTGTTCCTCCTACTTTGTTTCAGAGTCCTTTAATGGGGTTCTGGCCCTCAGATATTGCACTGGGTCACAAATGGGGACAGATAGGACACAATGATGAATGAACAGCTGCCAGATCAAAAGAGTTAATGTGAAAAAAATTCATAGCACTTGTTTACCCCCTGTACAGCACAGGGAACCCTACTCAATATTTTTTAATAACCTATAAGGGAGGAAAATATAAAAAAAAGCATATATATATATATATATATATATATAGTATATATCTGAATCACTTTTCAGCATACCTGAAACTAACGCAGCATTGTATATCAACTATATTTCAACACAAAATAAATAAAACAAAAGAGTGGATTTTGTCATGGATCCCTACTCTACTCAGGACTCTTCGTTTTCTCACCTATACTTAGAAACTTTCATATCCACAGATGTTATCACACACAGGCAGGTGAGCTGATCAGAATATGGCACTAACTTGTCGAGGCTTATCTTCTTAGCCTTCCTCTGTTCCTCCTACTTTGTTTCAGAGTCCTTTAATGGGGTTCTGGCCCTCAGATATTGCACTGGGTCACAAATGGGGACAGATAGGACACAATGATGAATGAACAGCTGCCAGATCAAAAGAGTTAATGTGAAAAAAATTCATAGCACTTGTTTATTGACAAGTCAGAAACTTCATGCTCTCATCTCTATGCCCATCTGCTCATACTCTTTGACTATGTACCTTTCCATGTATTTATCTTACCTTTGACAAAGGATATCTACATTCTTACTCTTGAAGTCTCCTTAATTTATTCTATGCAGAATGCACCTAAAAGATGCTTGATATCCTAAATTATAATCAGATAAGGCAGGATGCTAGAGGTCCATGATTCTCTGGTACAGATTTTTTTTTTTTTAACTGCTATTTGCAACTATATCTCCCTCCCACACAACAAAGCACCTGTGATGTTCAGGTCAAAATAATTTCAGCCTAATTTTTCTGAGTCCCTCTCTCTCCTTCCAGTACTTAAACAAAACAGAAAAGCACTGTTCCCTTTTTCTATGGACTTGAGATTTCATTTCCAAGTAATTCTGGAGTCCTAAAATTAGATAATTATTGTCAAGGTTAATGTCTAGATAAATTTAGTGCTATCAATCATCTTACCTCTGGAATTCAGAGAGCCCCCACAAGAGCAGTGGTGCCACTGGTTACAAGCTGTGGAGAGTATACCCTCCACCAAGAACAACAGCAATTGGTTAGATGGGAAACACAAAATCAACTCCTGCAGTGCTCTCCTTTTATTAACTTTGAAGTAACAATAATATTTAACACGAATAGAAACTTGTGGTTTCTATGTTATGCTTTTCCCCTTAGTATCAACCACTGTCATTAAAATAATAAACTTAATGAAGCTTACTTTCCTTTGGACTTTTAAAAAAACACTTGAGAGACTCTTAGCCTCCTTGAGGTCCCCACCGGCCTGGAATCTTTCCATCTGGCTAGAGCCAAGCAGGCACTTGGGGCTTCAGGCTTTGGACTAGAGCCCTTTTCTTGAGGCATCAGTAACTCCCCTAGGCTCCTTTCTAGCTCTTCTGTCTACGAACAGAACTCTCAGCTAATTGTCTTTAATGAGCCTGGGTGGGTAACTATCTTTGCCAGTAATCACAAGGAGATCACACCTTCTTCACTGAGTACTCAGTTTATTAAAAAAACAAATCTGGCATATTAAAACTTGCTTCCATTTTAGATGCAAAACTCAAAAGAAAGAAACCTGAGAGATGAGGTCCTCTGGGTATCGTCACCAGATATTTCACTTGTACCTACATTTAATAGGGATAGCAATTTTATCATTTATTTGCTTTTTTCAAACTTGAAAATTTTTATTTTGTATCTGAGTATGGCAGGTTATGGAGAAGGCAATGGCACCCTACTCTAGTACTCTTGCCTGGAAATTGCCATGGACAGAGGAGCCTGGTGGGCTGCAGTCTATGGGGTCGCAAAGAGTCGAATACGACTGAGCAACTTCCCTTTCACTTTCATGCATTGGAGAAGGAAATGGCAACCCACTCCAGTGTTCTTGCCTGGAGAATCCAGGGATGGGGGAGCCTGGTGGGCTGACGTCTATGGGGTCACACAGAGTCGGACACGACTGAAGTGACTTAGTAGAAGTAGTAGTAGTATGGCAGGTTAACAATGTCATGATAGTTTCAGGTTCAATTGATTTTTTAAGAAAAGCATTTTTACTGAAGTATGGTTGATTTTTTTTTTACAAGACTGCATTACTTTCAGGTGTACAGCATAGTGACTCAGTATTTTTACAGGTTATACTCCATTGCAAGTTATTACAAGGTAATGGCCATAATTCCCTGTGCTGTACAATATATCCTTGTTTACCTATTTTCTTTTTGTTTTCTATTCTTTTTTTTTTAACTGAAGTATAGTTGATATACAATGTTGTGTTAGTTTCAGGTATAAAGCAAAGTGATTGTAACCCTTATATCATGATAGTTTCAGGTTCAATTGATTTTTTAAGAAAAGCAATTTTTACTGAAGTATGGTTGATTTTTTTTTTACAAGACTGCATTACTTTCAGGTGTACAGCATAGTGACTCAGTATTTTTACAGGTTATACTCCATTGCAAGTTATTACAAGGTAATGGCCATAATTCCCTGTGCTGTACAATATATCCTTGTTTACCTATTTTCTTTTTGTTTTCTATTCTTTTTTTTTTAACTGAAGTATAGTTGATATACAATGTTGTGTTAGTTTCAGGTATAAAGCAAAGTGATTGTAACCCTTATAGGCATTCATCCATTTATAGTTTACACACTAGTTCTCAAAGTGAGATCCCCTTATCAGCTGTGCCAGTATGACCTTTATAACTTCAGGTTATAAATGGAAATTTTCAGCCCACCTCAGATCTATTAGATCAGAAGCTCCCCTAGAATGGCCCAGCAACCTGTGTCTTAATAAGCCTATGGGGCATTCTGATACACATTCATTTTTGAGAATCCCTCCTTTACAGATATAGTGCACTCATTATATCCACTTAACAGAGGAGGAAACTGAGCTTCCTAGGGTTTTAGCTATTTATCAAAGTCACAGAATCTCTAGATATTAGGCTTAAAACCTGAGATAATCTATGTAAAAAGAAAAGAAAAAAAAATAATGGTAGCTGAATACTAAATAAATAAAGGATAGTTGAGTTATTTTTTATAGTTATTATACCTAGCTAGCATAATTTATTTACACAAGAAAATTTAAATCTTTGCTACATGTTAAAGCTGAGTTACTAACTCTAATTTCTTCTGATCAAAGGAGTATAGTTCCAAAACTGAACTGGTATATAAATATTGGAAATACAATTATAAGTCAAGTTCCCTGTGAACCACTAAATACCTTAGTGATAAGATTAATCTAAAAACAGTAGATTTAGAAGAATTAATTTTAAGCAGATCATCCTCCTTGCTTTGATATAAGCTGCTGGATCCTTTCCCATTACGATGTAACCAGTTTGTAGAGACTGCAAACATCTGCTCTCCCCTAGAAAGTGTCTGTATGAATATTAATCCCAAAGACTACATGTTGACTCTCTGTCCATGTGATGTGTTTAAATGCCACATGTGTAAATGTGCATAAGGTATTTACTCCTGAAAGAGGGTAGACCCCATGTTGAGAAGTTCTCTGAAACATTTCAGCAGTTCTAACATTAAGAAGGGAAAACATATGGGCATCCGTGAGAAACTTTCAAGGGCTAAGTGTGGAGCCAGAGGGTTGGAGGGAAGCCTGCTGGTTCGAGGTAAAGACCAGCTGTTGCTTCCACAGTGTTGACTGGCCAGTTGTTCTCACTCCCCTTTTCTGCACAATTTTATCTGGTGATAAGTGAATCAAAGGTCAACAAAAATGCTTAGCATAGAATCAGGATCATTCAAGGGAAACATATATTAAACTTTGAAGAATTATACTTGTCTGGTCTAAACTGGATCCATAGTGATTCTCAGGGCTTACTGCCATGTATTTCTACAAGGCAGGGCATAAACCAAGGAATCTGAGCAGAGAAGTGTAGAAAAATGGATGTAAAAGGTCTGAAAGTTTCTAGATATATGCCTGCCATGGATGGAGACAATGATCCCTCTAAGGAGGCTGAGTAGCATTTTCAAGGTCATAAAAGTAACCATAAATTAATGATAAAACCGGAATCTGACCCTAATCAAAAGCCTCTGCATTTCCCTTGACCTGGTGCATGGTGATACCTTGCTTTTGCATTAATGGTCTCCATTAAAATAGGGGCAAGATTTTGAGCATGCCAAGCTCTTAAAAGAGTTATTAACTATGTCCAGCTAGGAAATGAGCAGCTATATTAAGAGCTTAGGTGTTTATGTGTGTAAGGGAGAATAAAAGAAAAAACTATTAACAAAATCTTGAAAAATGTTTTAATAGCATTTTCTGATTTGTTGGGAGCCAGATTGAGGGGTCCAGGAAGCTGAGACTGATGGTCTCTGTGATTTAACAAAAAAAATGTCAAAACAAAATGATGAACACAGAATGACTTAGTTGCTTTGATCTATAGCTAACGAAGATTCAGTGATCTGCTGCTACTGCTATTGCTAAGTTGCTTCAGTCTGTGCGACCCCATGGACTGCAGCCCAACAGGCTCCATGGGATTTTCCAGGCCAGAGTACTGGAGTGGGGTGCCACTGCCTTCTCCACAGTGACACTAATAGGCTACAAGTCTAGACTGGCTAGATTTGTCTCCCTCTCCAGGATTACCTTGTACAAATGACCAGGGAAATCTTGTACCTAATCTTATTAATTCGGGTGTCTTCAAAATTTGTATTTTTCCTTTAAGCTGTTTCTTGTAGTTTCTTTCCTTTAAGTTGTTTCTCCTAAACCAAGAAGGACCCTGTGAGGCCTTCCTGAGGACAGACCCTCATATTTCTCCCTCTTGTTTGCAGAAAATCATTAGTCTCTGAGGCCTTCCTCAAGTTCCAAAGAGCAAATTTAATCAGAGAGGTGAGACTATGCAGAGACAAAGAAAAGTAGTCAAGTTAGACAAAATAATCATAGTTTAGCCATAAAACAAAGTCAAGGACCTTTAGTTCCTCCTCAAGGGCTGTAGATAATTTTCTGAACCATAATCTTGTGTTGTTTTGCAGGTACTGAAACCTCCACCAAGTGGAAGAAGTTAACTACATGCTGACCAGCAGCCTGTAGGTTCCAGATGGATTGCAACAGAACACTGATGATTGACATTCCTGGAACATGACACTATATTGTCACCATCAACCAATCAGAGAATTGTGTATAAGGTGATTGATCACTCATTTCTCACACTGTCCTTAAAAAGCCCATCTGCAAAAGTCACTGGGGACTTCAGGTCTTTTGTCTATGAGCTGCCTGTTTTCCTTGCTTGGAGGCCTGCAATAAATACTGTACTTTCCTCCATCACAACCCAGTGTTAGTAGATTGACTTTGCTCCAAGTCAAGCAAGAGGACCCTAGTTTAGTTAGGTGACTCTCCTGCTATGAATGTTTTTCTCTTCCCACAATTTCCTTTTTCTACCTTCCTAGCTTTATGTAATTGTTATTAGGCATACCACATTTTGTAGTTTCCAGGAAGCCAAAATAACTTAAACCTGGTCCCTTCTCTTTCAACTCATCCAAATTCCTCCCACCCATATACTATTAAGCACACCTTGACAGCTTAGTGCGTCTGAACTACCATCTGTGCTACTTATACACATAGGCTGGGTTGCAGCATGTCCTTAATGGTTTAATCCATGAGAAGGATTAATTACATCTTCAAGCTCCTTGTTATGCCTAATACACAGCATGGTATATGGTGTCTAATGAGAGTTTAAAAGATATATGTTGACGGTAATGAGATTCTCACTCTCAAATTGTTTTGTGAAATTGGTAGGCTTGAAATACTATATCAGACAGTGATCAATACTCAGGATGTTTTAGGGCCAAATTGGCAGAACAAATGTGTATAAATCATGAAGATCAGAGAGCCTCCCCCAGAGAGTTTAGAGGGCACTCAAGGGTGAAATCGGGGAACAGATGACCCAAATGTATAGTTCATTGTTTCAACTGACCTTTATGTGAGAGAGGTGGGAAACAGCATATGCAAACTCTTTCATAAAAGACAGACTCCAGAAAGCTACAGAAAATCACAGAACATCATATCATCCAGGCCAAAGTATTCTATCATTAAAGACTAGAGGGCTAATGTATTCAGAAAGTGGCACATGATTTAGAAAAGAAAGCTCTAAACCCAATATTAATAAAATGCAGTATACTCAGATAATGTACTTCAGAGACTTGGAAAGAGAAGAATAATCCTGATTAACTTGTACAAGATCAGTCAGCAGCAATATGGATGAGGTGGTTTAAAAGAAAGACTTGTGAAAACCAGCAAGGTCTACTGTATAGCACAGTGAACAATACTCAATATCCTGTGGTACCCCAGAATGGAAAATAATACTAAAAAAAAAAAAAAGAAAAAGAAAAGAGTGTGAGGATTTCCCTGGGGATCTGGTAGTTAAGAATCCACCCTGCAATGCAGGAGATGTGGGATCAGTCTCTAGTCAGTGAACTAAGATCCCCCGTGCTGGAGCAAATATGACTTCAAGCCACAGTTAGAGAGCTCATGCACCACAATGGAAGATCCTGTGTGCTGCAGCTAAGATCTGACACATTCAAATAAATGAACAAAAGTTTTAAGCAAGGAGGATATATACACATACAACAATCACTCTACTGTACAGCAAAGAATGTGAGGACTTCCCTGGGGATCTGGTAGTTAAGAATCCACCCTGCAATGCAGGAGATGTGGGATCACTCTCTAGTCAGTGAACTAAGATCCCCCGTGCTGGAGCAAATATGACTTCAAGCCACAGTTAGAGAGCTCATGCACCACAATGGAAGATCCTGTGTGCTGCAGCTAAGATCTGACACATTCAAATAAATGAACAAAAGTTTTAAGCAAGGAGGATATATACACATACAACAATCACTCTACTGTACAGCAGAAATTGACAGAACATTGTAAATCAACTATACTTCCATACAATTAAAGAAGTAAGATTAAACAATAAATTAAAAAATAAAAATAGAGGACTTTAAATCAAAACACTTGCATTGGTGGCCATCTTTGAAATTTCAGAGTGATAAATAGCAGAATGTAAAGGAACATATAAGTGCATATAAAGGGAAACACGTTTGGAACACTTACATGTTGTATGTAGGAGACATAAGTGGATTCATGCTTAAATAAATTATGGGTGAATTGTATTTGAATGAATCAGGGTTTGAACACTGACACACAAGGGACTAAGGACTGAAACTGCACTCATTTCACATGCTAGTAAGGTAATGCTCAAAATTCTTCAAGCTAGTCTTCAACAGTGCATGGCTGAGAACTTACAGATGTACATGCTGGATTTAGAAAGGCAGAGGAACCAAACTTCAAATTACCAACATCCACTGGATCATAGAGAAGGCAAAGGAATTTCAGAAAAACACATCTGCTTCATTGACTGCACTAAAGCCTTTGACTGTGTGGATCACAACAAACCAGAAAATTTTTAAAGAGATAGGAATACGAGACCACCCTAACTGCCTCCTGAGAAACCTGGATACAGATCAAAAAACACCAATTAGAACTGTACATAGAATAACTGAGTAGTTCAAAATTGGGAAAGGGGTATATCAAGGCTGTATATTGTCACCCTGCTTACTTAACTTACATGCAGAGTACATCATTAGAAATGCCAGGCTGGATGAATCACAAGCTAGAATCAAGATTGCCCTGGAGCAATACCAATAACCTCAGATATGCCATGACACCAGTCTAATGGAAGAAAGCACAGAGGAACTAGTGAGCTTCTCAATGAAGGTGAAAGAGGAGAGTTAAAAAGCCAGCTTGAAACTCAGCATTCAAAAAACAAAGATCATGGCATTTTGTTCCATCATTTCATGGTAAATAGATGAGGAAACAATGGAAAGAGTGACATACTTTATTTTTGGGAGCTCTAAAATCACAGCAGATGGTGACTGAAGCCATGAAATTAAAAGACACTTGCCCCCTTGGAAGAAAAACTATGACAAATATAGACAGTATATTAAAAAGCAGAGATATCACTTTTCCCACAAAAGTCCATATAGTCAAAGCTATGGTTTTTCCAGTAGTCATATCCAGATGTAAGAGTTGGACCATGAAGAAGGCTGAGCACTGAAGAATTGATGTTTTCAAACTGTGGTGTTGGAGAGGACTCTTGAGAATCCCTTGGACAGTAAGGAGATCAAACCATATTTGGAATGTGCTAAGATTCTAAACCGAAATCTAGGGGTGGTTCTAAGATAGCAGAGGGATAGAACAGGGAGACCACTTTCTCCCCCACAAATTCATTGAAAGAACATTTGAATGCTGACCAAATTCCACAAAACAACTTCTGAATGCTGGCAGAGGACATCAGGCACCCAGAAAGGCAGCCCATAGTCTTTGAAAGGAGGTAGGACAAAATGTAAAAGATAAAAAGAGAGACAAAAGAGTTAGGGATGGATATCTGTCCCAGGAAGGGAGTCTTAAAAGAAGAGAAGTTTCCAAACACTAAGAAACCCTCTCACCAGCGGGTCTGTGGGGAGTTTCGGAATCTCAGAGGGTAACATAACTGGGAGGAAAAATAAATAAATAAACCCCACAGATTACATGCCTAACGGCAACTCCAAGCACAGAAGTAGCCCAGACACTTGCATCCGCCACCAGCAAGCTTGAGCTGAACAGGGAAGCCCTAGTTGCACTGTTTAGGGTAAGGGCAATCTGAGGAAGCTAATGTGAGATAGCAACTCAAACTGTGAGATAGCCAGAGAGAGAGAGGAAAAAAACGAGAGAGAGAGAGAGGAGAGAGAGAGAGAGAAAACTATCCCACAAAAAGCCCTAACCTAAGGCACTGCTGGCACACACAGAACAAAGGACTGAGGGACTACCAAAGGAGAGCTAGCCAGCTGTGGGCTGGCCCATCCTCCGGTGGAGGCAGGGAGGCAGACCTGAGGCAGCCAGAGCAAGAAAGGTGCATCCTCTACCAAACTGAGAGCAGGCTCCCAGTTGCTAACCAAGACTTCCTGGTATTCTGGGTGGTTGACATCCACGGGGAGGGTCACAGCCAGAGATCAGCTCCCCAGAGGAGACACACAGCACACCTGAGGCAGCACGTCCCCTGCACACCCAGGAAACCAAGCAGCTGGGATGGGGGAGGTGATAAGACACACCTCCCACCTAGGGAAAGTGCACTTGCCAAGCACCTGGTTGCCTGAGCTGCTCGGACCTGAGAAGGGCACAAAACGCAGGCCCAACTCAGGCTGCGCCTTTGTGGAGTACCCGAGAACCTGAACCTGAACCTGAGCGGCTTAGACCAGGGAAGTGCACGCAACCCAGGGCCCACTTTAGACAATTCCCCTGCAGAGTAACCTGGAGCCTGAGCAGCGCAGACTCGGAAAGCACACATGCCGTGAGTCGGGGCAAACCCACTGTGACCAGGACACTGCAAGTACTCCCCACACACACCAGTGATATTTTTTTTTTCAGTGTTCCTCCCTCCTCACAGCATGACTGAACAGTGAGCCTAAATAAGTGACGACCTTTGCCCTCTGTGTCAGGGCAGAAATTAGACACTGAAGAGACCTGCAACAGAAGAAGCCAAAAATAAACAGAGGGAACCGCTTTGGAAGTGACAGGTGCAAGAGATTAAAGCCCTGTATGACCTCAACAGCTCCAGAGAAATACTCAGATATATTTTTACTATTATCATTTTTAAATTAAAAAAATATTTTAAGTCCTTTATTAATCCTTTAATTTTCATTTTTAAAACCTACTATTACCTTGAAAAATAAGACCCTATTTTTAAATCAAACTTCATATTTATAATTTTTGTGATTTTTTTAAACTATTGTATTTTTGAGAGTCCAACCTCTACCCTAGATTTTTAATCTTTGATTTTTGGTATTTGTTATCAATTTTGTACCGTTAAGAATCCAATTTTCATTACCCATTTTTACTTAGGAGTATGATTACTGGCTTGATTACTCTCTCCCCTTTTGACTCTCCTTTTTCTCCCCCAGGTCACCTCTATCTCCTCCCTCCCCTTCTCTTCTCTACCCAACTCTGTGAATCTCTTTGTGTGTTCTGGGCTGTGGAGAACACTTAGGAAACTGATTACTGCCTAGATCTGTCTCTCTCCTTTTGATTCCTCTTTTTTGCCCCTGGTCACCTCTATCTCCTTCCTCCCTCTTCTCTTCTCTGTGTAACTCTGTCAATCTCTCTGAGGGTTCCAGCCTGTGGAGAGCACATAGGGAACTGATTATTGACTAGATTGCTCTCTCCCCTTTTGATTCTCCCTCTTCTCCTAATGGTCACTTCTATCTCTCTCCTCCCTCCCTCTTCTCATCTCTGAGTGAACCTCTCTGAGTGTCCCTCACTGTGGAGAATATTTTCACCATTAACCTAGATGTTTTTATCATAGGTGCTGTATGGATGGAGAAGTCTTGAGGCTACTGTAAGAATAAGACTGAAAACCAGAGGCAGGAGGCTTAAGCCTAAAACCTGAGAACACCAGAGAACTCCTGACTCCAGGGAACATTATTGATAAGACCTCATCCAAAAGCCTCCATATTGACACTGAAACCAAGCAGCACCCAAGAGCCAACAAGTTCCAGAGCAAGACACATCATGCAAATTCTCCAGCAACACAGGAACATAGCCCTGAGATTCACTATACAGGCTTCCCAAAGTCACGCCAAATCCATAAACATCTCAAAACTCACTACTGGATACTTCATTGCACGCCAGAGAGAAGAAATTCAGCTCCACCCACCAGAACACTGACGCAAGCTGCCCTAACCAAGAAACCTTGAAAAGCCACTTATCCAACCCCACCCACAGGGAGGAACCTCCACAATAAAAGTAACCACAAATTTCCAGAATACAGAAAGGCCACCCCAAACACAGCACTCTAAACAAGATGAAAAGGCAGAGAAATACTCATCAGGTAAAGGAACATGATAAATACCCACCAAACCAAGCTAAAGAGGAGGAGATAGGGAGTCTACCTGAAAAAGAATTCCGAATAATAATAGTAAAAATGATCCAAAATCTTGAAAACAAAATGTAGTTACAGATAAATAGCCTGGAGACAAGGACAGAGAAGATGCAATAAATGTTTAAAAAGGACTTAGAAGAAATAAAAAAAGAGTCAATTAATAATGAATAATGCAATAAATGAGACATAAAACACCCTGGAGGGAACTAACAGTAGAATAACTGAGGCAGAGATAGGATAAGTGAGGTAGAAGATAGAATGCTAGAAATAAATGAAGCAGAGAAGAAAAAAAAAGGAATTTAAAGAAATGAGGACAACCTCAGGACACCTGGGACAATGTTAAACACCCCAACATTAGAATCAGCAGAGTCTCAGAAGAAGAAGACAAAAAGAAAGGCCATGAGAAAATACTTGAGGAGATAATAGCTGAAAACTTCCCTAAAATGGGGAAGGAAATAGTCACCCAAGTCCAAGAAACCCAGAGTCCCAAACAGGATAAACCCAAGGTGAAACACCCCAAGACACATATAAATCAAATTAACGAATATCAAACACAAAGAACAAATATTAAAAGCAGCAAGGGAAAAACAACAAATAACACACGAGGGGATTCCCATAAGGATAGCAGCTGATCTTCCAATAGAAACTCTTCAGGCCAGAAGGGAATGGCAGGACATACTTAAAGTGATGAAAGAGAAAAACCTACAACCCAGATTACTGTACACAGCAAGGATCTCATTCAAATATGAAGGAGAAATCAAAAGCTTTACAGACAGGCAAAAGCTGAGAGAATTCAGCACCACCAAATCAGTTTTTAAACAAATGCTAAAGGATATTCTCTAGACAGGAAACACAGAAAGGATGTATAAACTCAAACCCAAAACAACAAATTAAATGGCAACAGGATCATATCTATCGATAATTACTCTAAATGTAAATGGGTTGAATGCACCAACCAAAAGGCAAAGACTGGCTGAATGGATACAAAAACAAGACCCCTATAATATGCTGTCTACAAGAGACCCACCTCAAAACAAGGGACACATATAGACTGAAAGTGAAGGGCTGGAAAAAGATATTTCACACTAAAGGAGACCAAAAGAAAGCAGGAACAGCAATACTCATATCAGATAAAATAGACTTTAAAATAAAGACTGTGAAAAGAGACAAAGAAGAACAGTAAATAATGATCAAAGGATCAATCCAAGAAGATAAAATAATTATAAATATATATGCACCCAATGTAGGAGCACAGTATTATGTAAAGATAATGCTAACAAGTATGTAAGGGGAAATTAATAATAGCACAATAATAATGGGAGACTTTAATGCCCCACTCAAACCTATGGATAGATCAACTAAACAGAAAATTAACAAGGAAACACAAACTTTAAATGACTAATGGACCAGTTAGACCTAATTGATATCTATAGGACATTTTACCCCAAAACAAAGAATTTCACCTTTTTCTCAAGCACACATGGAATCTTCTCCAGGATAGATCACATCCTGGGCCATAAATCTAGGCTTGGTAAATTCAAAAAAATGAAATCATTCCAAGCATTTTTTCTGACCACAATGCAGTAAGCTTAGATGCTTTTGAACTATGGTGTTGGAGAAGACTCTTGAGAGTCCCTTGGACTGAAAGGAGATCCAACCAGTCCATGCTGAAGGAGATCAACCCTGGGATTTCTTTGGAAGGAATGATGCTAAAGCTGAAACTCCAGTACTTTGGCCACCTCATGCAAAGAGTTGACTCACTGGAAAAGACTTTGATGCTGGGAGGGATTGGGGGCAGGAGGAGAAGGGGATGACAGAGGATGAGTTGGGTGGATAGCATCACTGACTTGATGGATGTGAGTCTGAGTGATCTCCAGGAGTTGGTGATGGACAAGGAGGCCTGGCATGCTGCGATTCATGTTGTCACAAAGAGTAAGACACGACTGAGTGACTGAACTGAACTGAACAGGAAAAAAGCTATCAAAAATTTCAACATATGGAGGCTAAACAACATGCCTTGAATAATGAACAAATCACAGAAGAAATAAAAAAAAAGAAATTAAAATGTGCATAGAAATGAATCAAAATGAAAACACAACAACCCAAAACCTATGGGACACTGTAAAAGCACTGCTAAGGGGAAGGTTCATAGCAATACAGGCTTACCTAAAGAAACAAGGAAAAAGTCAACTAAATAACGTAACTCTGCACCTAAAGCAATTAGAAAAGGAAGGAATAAAGAATCCCATGGTTAGTAGAAGGAAAGAAATCTTAAAAATTAGGACAGAATAAATGCAAAAAAAGCAAAAGAGACTATAGCAAAAGTCAACAGTGCCAAAAGCTGGTTCTTTGAGAAGATAAATAAAAGTGACAAACCATTAGCCAGACTCATCAAGAAACAAAGGGAGAAGAATCAAACCAACAAAATTAGAAATGAAAACGGAGAAATCACAACAAACAACACAGAAATACAAAGGATCATAAGAAACTGCTATTAGCAACTATATGCCAATAAAATGGATAATTTGGAAGAAATGGACAAATTCTTAGAAAAGTACAACTTTCCAAAATTGAACCAGGAAGAAATAGAAAATCTTAACAGACCCATCACAAGCATGGAAATAGAAACTGTAATCAGAAACCTTCCAGCAAACAAAAGCCCAGCACCAGACAGCTTCACAGCTGAATTCTACCAAAAATTTAGAGAATAGCTAACACCTATCTTACTCAAACTCTTCCAGAAAATTGCAGAGGGAGGTAAGCCTCCAAATTTATTCTATGAAGGAAATAGAAACTGTAATCAGAAACCTTCCAGCAAACAAAAGCCCAGCACCAGACAGCTTCACAGCTGAATTCTACCAAAAATTTAGAGAATAGCTAACACCTATCTTACTCAAACTCTTCCAGAAAATTGCAGAGGGAGGTAAGCCTCCAAATTTATTCTATGAGGCCACCATCACCCTAATACCAAAACCAGACAAAGATGCCACACAAAAAAAGAAAACTATAATAAGCCAATATCACTGATGAACATAGATGCAAAAAACCTTAGCAAAATTCTAGCAAACAGAATCCAACAACATATTAAAAAGATCATACATCATGCCCAAGTGGGCTTTATCCCAGGATTGCAAAGATTCTTTAATATTCATAAATTAATCAATGTAATACACTACATTAACAATTTGAAAGACTAAAATGATATGATTATCTCAATGAGTTCAGTTCAGTTCAGTCACTCAGTCGTGTCTGACTATTTGCAACCCCATGAATTGCTGCACACCAGGCCTCCCAGTCCATCACCAACTCTGGAGTTTATTCAAACTCATGTCCATTGAGTCAGTGATGCCATCCAGCCATCTCATCCTCTGTCGTCCCCTTCTCCTCCTGACCCCAATCCCTCCCAGCATCAGGGTCTTTTCCAATGAGTCAACTCTTCATATGAGGTAGCCAAAGTATTGGAGTTTCAGCTATAGCATCAGTCCCTCCAATGAACATCCAGGACTGATCTCCTTTAGGATGGACTGGTTGGATCTCTTTGCAGTCCAAGGGACTCTTAAGAGTCTTCTTCAACACCACAGTTCAAAAGCATCAATTCTTCAGTGCTCAGCTTTCTTCTCAGTCCAACTCTCATATCCATACATGACCATTGGAAAAACCATTTCCTTGACTAGACGGACCATTGTTTGTGGGAAGCCAGCGTGAGGAATCCCACCTGTGACAGAGTCACGAGGCACACTCACATGGCAGAGCAATCTGAGTCATCGGATTTCTCCCTGGTTTTTCCTGAGCATGTGCCCCAATAATAAAAATTTGTTCTGTATTTGTATGTTTCTCCACTGTTTTCTGCCAGTTTCTTGGATAGAGTTAATTCACTGTCTTATCTCCCTGCATTTGAAAGGAGTGTTGCAGCCCAACCCCCTTTGATAATGCTCTAACCTGCCTAAGCGGATTCCTTTGACCTTTTACAAGCCTGTGAATTGCTCGCAACCCCCAGCTGTGAGGGGCAGAAGAGCCTTGAAGTGTCTTAAGTTACAAACTANGATGAAGCTAGAGCCGATTATACAGAGTGAAGTAAGCCAGAAAGAAAAACACCAATACAGTATACTTACACATATATATGTGTCAGGAGCCAGCGTGAGGAATCCCACCCGTGACAGGGTCACGTGGTAGGCTCAGATGGCAGGGGCAATTTGAGTCATCAGATTTCTCCCTGGTTTTTCCTGAGCATGTACCCCCCAAAATAAGAATTTGTCTATTTCCCCACTGTTCTCTGCTAGTTTCTCAGAAAGAGTTAATTCAAAGCTTTAGCTTCCTGCATTTGAAAGGAGTGTTTCAGCCCAACCCCCCTTTGATAATACTCTAGCTTGCCTAAACAGGTTTCTCTGACCTTTTACAAGCTTGTGAATTGCTCGCAACCCCCAACTGGGAGGGGCAAAAAGGCCTTGAAGTGTTTTAAAGTTACAAACCTTCTCTAAGAGCCAAAGCCTTAAAAGTGGTATAGACTTCACTGTTGCCTCAGTGATTGCTGCCTGACCTCCTTATCTGCACCTGGAAGTTTCTGCTATACAAACAATATTTAGAAATAGATATGTAGTAGTTTTTTGATGTTAGCAACACTAGGCTTTTGAGTTATTTGCTTTCTCTTATAAATCATTGTACTCCCTCTTGCTTGCCGTGTCCTTGTTGTGTGACAATGCAACTTTGTTTAGTGCCTCCCAAGAATGGCGCTAGACCTTGGAAAAAATAACACTTATCAGAAAAGAGCTGTAAATTGTCGAATTGGCCTTTTGGCTGGAAGATTATGTAAATTACCTAAGACTTGTGTATACAATTAGGTATGCAGAGACTAAGCCTGCTCTCGATAAGAGTCAGGGCTGCTGTCATTGCCAAAAAATTTGTGAAACCCATTGATCCTCATTGTATAAAAAGAACATGTGAATAATAAAGTGGGGGACCAGCTTTTCTCGGGAACAGTTTCTCTGAGCAGTTTTTCCGGACCAGCTTTTCTCAGACCAGCTTCACAGACCAGTTTCTCAAATGACTTGCTCTCCTGAGCTTCTTCTTAAAGATATCTGGTTCCCCCCATGTCTCTCTGTCTCTGTCCTCTTGTACTTTAACTCCAGGCTGAATTCCCATCTGGAGCAGGAGGCTCACCAAGTCTACTTACTTGCCCTGGTTCTAAGTTCTGCAAGTAAAGGGGACCCACGGTGGGGCCCCTTTAGAGATTCAAGTGGATGCTGGTGACCCACGTAGATGGCGCAAATCTCGTCTTGAGATTTTATTGGCTTTCCCCGTAAACCAACTTATTCAGCCTCCTATTTTTCTTTTAATTTCCTACTATTCTATCCCGTCCTGAGCTATCCTGTCCTATCCTTTCCTATCCGCCTGCTCCGTCCCACCTTTGAATATCCCTGGATCCACCGGGGCTAGACCCCGGCATATATGGAATTTAGAAAGATGGTAATGATAAACCTGTACGCAAGACCGCAAAAGAGACAAGATGTATAGAACAGCCTTGTGGACTCTGGGAGAGGGAGCGGGTGGGATGGGTTGGCAGAGCGGCAGTGTAGCATGTGTGATATCATAAGTGAAACGAATCGCCGGTCTAGGTTCGATGCAGGATGCAGGATGCTTGGGACTGATGCATGGGGATAATCCAGAGAGAACGTGTGGGGCAGGAGGGGGGAGGTGGGGGTCGGGATTGGGAGTTCATGTACACTCGTGGCTGATTCATGTCAATGTATGGGAAAACGAATACAGTATTGTAAAGCAAAACAAACTAAAAAGTAAAAGTTAATTAAAAAAAAAAATTCCCATGGGATGGTTTAGAGATACGTCACCACACCAAAGGGCTCACCTAATTTAACAATTGGGCAGCTTCCCTCAAAGTCTAGTTTAAGACATCATTCGTTGGAGTTGGTTTGCACCTAAAAGAACAGACATTGTGAATTTAATAATTCATCAATTCAAATACGAGACAGCTAATCACAGAGGGAACTGGACAGAAACAAATCCCCCAAAATGACTCAGCTGGCTCGCTCTCCACACCCAGGTGTGATCCAGATGTGTGAGCTAGTGCTATTCAATTAACGCACATCGAGACGGCAGAAATCTGCAGTGTGGAGTAATAACATTGGATTCAAACTGAAGGAGAAAAAAATGAATATTTGGATTGATTCATCAGAGCCACTCTGATATGGTACAATTTAATTTTGAGGAAGAAAAATGATTTATATACACAGTTCTTAGTAAAATTTTCTATTTCTTGCTAATAACATTTTAATTCAGAAAATGCATTGATTTTATTCAAATATATTTTTCTAAAATATATTTAAACTTTTATAAATGCAGAGAATGTATTTCTTTTGAACCCCACCCAGATATTAATCAGTCTAAAACTCAAGTGATGAAGAAATAGCATTTGTAATTATGATCATTTTAATGTGTCTATAAATATATAATAGGATCTTTGCAACTTAATCATGAGTAATTAACTCACACTTCATGGAGTATGGAGCACCTTAGATTACATATTGCTGAACTGTTGGCATTAATATCTGTATTTTCATGTTATTTACAATACACAAGTATAGTTCTCTTATATAACAACTTTCCAGTGATTTTGAAAATATATCATGAAAGAGTGCATTACAATTTACAGAGGCATCAAAGCTTTCCTACAACACTGAGGCTGGGACTTCACTCTTCAGCATTTTAAAATCGGAAACAAAATCGGTGCTAAAGCTGTGTTTTCCAAAGTGATTGTTCTGTTGTGTGTATGTGTATGTTTAAACACTAGTTGCATGAGATGTCTTAGAAAGTAGTTCTGTAGACGTGTTAGGAGTGACACAGGGTCATCCCTATGTGTTGGGGTCATTTCCCCTGCAGAACCGCAGTATGCAATAAAGTCTCTGAAGACGGCTGCAACCATGAACTCTAACATTTTTTAAATGCAGTATTTAACAAGCAGCTTTTTATTACTAACCCTTTTCTTTCCCTCCACACAAAATACCATTCAATCAATACCCTTTGGAACTTGAATTAATGTTACTTGTATTACCCTGGGGAAACACCTACCTAAAATAAAATGCTGATCTAAAGTAAAACTCCATAAACACATGTATCTGAGTAAACAAAATCGCTTTTTAAATCTTTCTGCATAGCTCTCTGAGAAGACACACATATCTAACCCGTGTAAACTACAGAGGAGAGAAGTGTTGCAAATACAGAAAACTCTAAAGCTAATCTTCAAGATCTGAGGCAAGTGACTTTAAAATCAAATAACAGGTTGTTTTCAGTGAATGTGCTCTGAAAGATAAAAGCAAAAGTGTTAAATCAATAAGACTGTGCTGCCTGGCACCTCCCTGGCGGCTCAGATGGTAAAGCGCCTGCCTACAGTGCTGGAGAGCCGGGTTCGATCCCTGGGTTGGGAAGCTCCTCTAGAGAAGGAGATGGCACCCCATGAATGTGCTCTGAAAGATAAAAGCAAAAGTGTTAAATCAATAAGACTGTGCTGCCTGGCACCTCCCTGGCGGCTCAGATGGTAAAGCGCCTGCCTACAGTGCTGGAGAGCCGGGTTCGATCCCTGGGTTGGGAAGCTCCTCTAGAGAAGGAGATGGCACCCCACTCCAGTACTCTTGTCTGGAAAATCCATGGACGGAGGAGCCTGGTAGGCTACAGTCCATGGGGTCGCAAAGAGTCGGACACGACTGAGTGACTTCACTATGCTGTCTGAAAATATTCTTGTAGGAAAATATCAGGTCATTATATTAGTTCCCTGGAATTCCAAAAGAGCTGCAAGTGCTATTCATGGGTTTGGTTATAACACTGGCTCTCTATGTAAAACCCAGTATTAAACAGAATCAGATATGGCTCTATTACTTGCTTGAAAATGCATGCATACAGCACAGGCAGAAACGAGGGCCAATACATTGCTCAGCACTTCCACTGAAAACCACAAAATGGGCATAGTTAACCCCCCGTGAATTATTATATATATCTCTCAAATGACAATCTTTTTTTAAAAAAAAGCATAATTTGCTTTCTATAAAATAAAGCTCTAAGTCATGGCTCTAAAATAGCAGGCCTTGGTATGAGTGCAGCCCCAGAATTAATTCTTTCACGCAAACCACTCTTCTGCAAAGCTTTGCAATTTAAGCAGTCTACTCTGGCTCGGAATCTACCAGCTCACAGCTCAGATAAGCATCTGATGTGTTAATCCCCATTCTTCACATGCTCATGAGAACACTGCAGAATCTTCCTACATCACTGAAAGGTAATTCATTAAGAAAAAGTAAGCTGTTTCATACTCAAATAAAAGGTGGGTTTCCATTTGAGTCCTTTTCTTACCAGTGGAAGTCAACTCAGAAGTAGGAGAGTGCCGAGCTGAGGGGACGGCGCTGACGGCACTTGGCGATCACAGCTGCCACGCGACCCAGGCCTGCTTTTCCCACTGAAAGAGACACTAAACTAAGTAAGGGGCAGTTTTACTCTTATTTCCAACATTCAGATAGCACTATACAATGAAGCAATTCTATAAAGTGACATTTTACTGCAATTTCCTAATGAAGGGATATCCCTTCCTGACCTGCTCCACAAACTTTCAGCCCCCAGAGCAGGCTTCCTGTCGAGAGGCAGCTATTGCTTCATCCTGCCCCGAGGAAGGAGTTTCAAGCACTACACCATTATTTTCTGAAATTTTCTTCCTCCTACAGCCGATAATCCTCAGGTCTGAAAGACAAAAATCAGTGTTTATTTTTTTAACGACTCGTTATTTCACTTTCTCCTGCCTGATGCAGGAAGATTATTTTTCCAATTTAAAATAAAAGTAACTGTTCACCAAGAAATATCTCCAAATATAAAGTCTAAATTTTTGGTGAAAAACATTAAGGCTAAATTACTGCAAAGTAGAATAGTTATGTGGCAATTTCCAAGTTCTTTTGAGAGTATAAATATAGGCTCCCACGTGCCTATACATGTATGTATAATAAGTCTGAATTCAATTTCCCCAAGGCCCTTTTAATAGAAAGGATTATATACAAAGATATGGATTTAACTAATAATAGCATATTCTGAATGAGCAAATAATTTGCCTATTTATATTATATCATACACTAAATTTAATTTTCATTATAATAGCATACAAAACAACTGTATAAACACCAGTCCTTTGGTACTTTAATTACACATTTATTACATATATGTATGTCTATGTGCATATATGGCCTTTTACTATATACATACATAAGGTCTTTTCTTCACTTATGTATTTATACGGTTAACCTTACCTGACAGTTCCTTCTAGCAGTAAATTAAAACAAGAACATTTTCAGAGAAATGTTAAATTTCAAGAATGGAGAAAACGAGGGAAAGGAACTTACAAAATTAAGAAGTGTTTGTGTCTCATTATTTTTTACAGTAGTGTATTTGTGGGTATTGGACGCCTGCGGAATTTTCAGAAGGAATTTAGTAGTAAGTAAACTAAACAGATATTTCTGAAACAGCTGTAAAAATATTCGATAGTTTGAATTCCTTTAAAAAGTGAACTCTGTTTGCCCTGAAACAACTTATCTCACCCTTTCTACATTTATAGCATATTAGGGAAAAAAAAAAGACCAGATAGCCCAGACAGGAAGAGCAGCTCCTGGAATTTAAGTAAACGAGCGACGTCACACTTTAAAATCATCCAAACGTGCCTCACCATCATCGTTCTGTAACAAGAGAAACTGCAGCATTTTGTTGCTGCTTTTGAAATCTCTTTTCAAATGCGAAAACCGAATCCAAAGTCTCAGTTCAGTTCAGTTCA
>SJXQ01005711.1:2395-90186 GCA_006408695.1 Aepyceros melampus
CCCCCCCATTCCACCCCATCACAGAGCACTGAGCTGAGCCCCCAGTGTTATATAGCAGCTTTCCACTAACTATTTATTAATAACACATGGTATTATATAGGTCATAATTCAGCCCCTCCCTCTCCTTTCCCACCTTGTGTCCACAAGTCCATTTTCTATATCTATGCCTCTATTCCTGCCCCACAAATAGGTTCATCAGTACCATTTTTCTAGATTCCATACAGAGCAAAGTCAGAAAGGGAAAAACAATTATAGTGTATTAACACATATATATGGTATTTGGGTATTGAGATAAAGAAGGTAGGAGTTCAAACAGGAATACCAGAAAGCAAGCACAGTAATCAAGTATGAGAGATTCATCAAATTATATGATATTTGAAAGTCTTGCAATGGCATCACCTGCTCAGTTGCAAAGCCGGAACTTTTAAATGAAGAAAAGCCCCAGAAGTAAGGGAGAGAGACACTGATGAGTTAGGATTCCTGTTTTTCCTGGCCATGAAGCACAGAAAGAGCCTTCTGGAGCATGGGTCCAATTAGCAGAAGTGAGACTTGTGGCACCTTACTTAGATAACATGAAAGGGTTGCTCACTCTGAAGTCACAGATCAGAAATTACTTTGAATTCCAGGAAGTGATGCAAGATACAGAACTTTAGATCTCAGAGGTAAATCTAGTCCTGCATCATTGGTTACAAGTTGAAGTAATCAAGTTCAAACTCTTTCCATAGTCTAGAAATACTATTAATAGCCAACTTGATCTGACTACATGCTGTTTCACTACCAACATGTATTCCTGAATATTTACTGGATGGATGTCATGCCACTCACCAAAGAGACCTCCCCCTACATGACGCAATGTTTCACTTCTTGTGCCTTGAACATATTTTTACCTTTCTACCTGGCAGACACTACCCTCAGTCATTGTCTGGAAAGGTTTACAATTATCTGTTGATATTTAGATTCAAGAAGGTCACCTTGATTTATTTCCCTTACAAAAATCCTCAACTGAGAGTCAATTGGTCTCTCGATTGTACCAAGACCACATCTTACAGAATTTCTCATATCCTGTTTCAGCCATCTGGATCTCCTATCAGGGTGGGAGATAACTATGAAAAAGTCCATGACTTACTCATCTTTTAAATCCAGTACTTAGCATACATATTGAACATAGGTGATCAATGAGATTTATTAACAACTAAATAATTTACTGCCTTCAAATCTTGTTCTGGGTACAATCATACTTCAAAGATACTGCATGTTTTGTTTCAGATCACCACAATAAAGCAATTATTGCAATAAAGTACATCATATGAATTTTTTGATAACCTAGTACCTATATGGCAACCCACTCCAGTACTCTTGCCTGGAAAATCCCGTGGTCAGAGGAGCCTGGTAGGCTGCAGTCCATGGGGTCGCTAGGAGTCGGACACGACTGAGCGACTTCACTTTCGCTTTTCACTTTCATGCAGTGGAGAGGGAAATGGCAACCCACTCCAGTGTTTTTGCCTGGAGAATCCCAGGGACGGAGGAGCCTGGTGGGCTACCATCCATGGGGTGGCACAGAGTCGGATACGACTGAAGCAACATAGCAGTACCTATAAAAGTTACGTTTACACTATAGTCTCTGAAGTATGCAATAGCATTATGTCTAAAAGAACAATGTTCTTACCTTAATTTAAATATAATGCTTTTGGGAAAATGGTGCCAATAGTCTTGCTTGATGCAGAGTTGCCACAAATCTTCAATTTTTAAAAAACACAGTATCTGTGAAGCACAAAATAGTTAAGAGCAATAAAATGAGGCGTGATTGTATATAGTCTTTACATTTTAGCTTTATACATTAAGAAATTTACAATTAAACTTTATTTACATTATTATAATGTCAGTAGAAGTCAAACTCTGTTAATGAAAGCAAGTAGTTTTGAGTGTTTTCCCCCCTTGTATCACTGTAATAGTTTAATATATCCCTCTGTCTTCTGTGTTAACTATAATTTTATGACTGAATTAGATACATAGTAGATATTGGCAAGTTGCTGTTTTGTCGCTGAGTCATGTCCAGCGCTTTAGTGACCCCATGGGCTGTAGCCTACCAGGCTACTCTGTCCATGAGATTTCCCAGGCAAGAGTCCTGGAATGGGTTGCCATTTCCTGCTCCAGGGGCTCTTTCCAACCCAGGGATTGAACCTGCTTCTCCTGCATTGGCAGCAGATTCTTTACCACTGAGTCACCAGGGAAGCCCCATTCTTGGCAAGGCTCATAAACAGTGATATGATCTTCCACTGAATTGTTAATAATGTCAGGCTTTCATTTTTATTGCTGTAAAAGCTGTTAATGCTTTTAAGACTTTTTGGGAGGAGAAGGTTGGTTTTGACTTTTCAGTGATGTGTCAAAATGTGTTTTTCTGAGTATGTGTCATTTATAGAATGGTAAGGCTTACTGGCCTCATAAATGTAAGGTTTGATGTCTTTATCAGTTCTACAATATTTTAATCTTTATTCCATCAATCTGATCTTTCTTCTTCTTGAAAAGCTCATTCTAATAATTAATTATATGCATATTGATGTTTTAAATGTCTCTCCTTCATATATCTGAACTTCTTATATAGTGTCTTATTTCTTTATCTGTCTGCTCCATTCTGTGTTTTTTCATTCTCAATTTTCTAATTATCTGGCCCATTTATTAAATTTATTTTTTTATTATAGTGTTTTTATAAATTTATTAAATTGTGGTCAGTTATAAGTTTGTTGAAAACTTATTTAAATTTTCAATTCCTTCTTTTGCTTATATAAATGTATTAAACATATTCATATTATTTACTTGGTGTAATGTAAATACAAATTCAAAATTTTTTGTTGTGGCTTTAAAAACACTTATTCATGGTGACATGTGTTTCCATTTTCTAAAAATGTGAATTCATCTCTTGTAACTATATCATGGGAATTATTTGATTTCATATTTTAAAATAATTCATCCAAGAGCTTTTCCCTGTCCTTTGGCCATGTGGTGAGGAGTGCAAAATTCTTGGAACACTTTACCTTAAGTTTTTTGTTTGTCTGTTTTATTGGAGTTTAATTGCTTTACAATGTTGCAGTAGTTATTGCTGTACAAGGAAGTAAATCAGCTGTGTGTATATAACTCCCCTCTCTCTCGAACCTTCCTCCCACCACCACCTCATCCCACCCTTCATCACAGAACACCAAACTGAACTCCCTGTCCTAAACAACAGGTCCCATTAGCTATTTTATACATGGTAGTGTATCAGAGAACGCAATGGCACCCCACTCCAGTACTCTTGCCTGGAAAATCCCATGGAAAATCCCTGGTAGGCTGCAGTCCATGGGGTTTCGAAGAGTCAGACACGACTGAGCGACTTCACTTTCACTTTTCACTTTCATGCACTGGAGAAGGAAATGGCAACCCACTCCAGTGTTCTTGCCTGGAGAATCCCAGCGACAGGGGAGCCTGGCGGGCTGTCGTCTATGGTGTTGCACAGAGTTGGACACGACTGAAGCGACTTAGCAGCAGCAGCAGCAGTGTATATATGTCAATCTTTCTCTCCCAATTTGTTCCACCCTTCCCTTCTCTTACTATGTCCACAGGTCTATTCTCTGCATCTGTGTCTCTGTTCCTGCTCTGCCAATAGGTTCCTCTTTATCACTTTTTTTTTTTTTTAGATTCCACATATATGCACTAATATACTATATTTATTTTTCTCTTTCTGACTTACTTCACTCTGTATGACAAACTAGATCCATCCACATCTCTAGATCCATCCATGTCTCCACAAATGATCCAATTTCATTGCTTTCTAAGTTTTTTAACTGAGCCTTTTTATACCACATAGATGGTGATTTAGCTTCTCTATGGAAGGCAGCATTGTGGTAACAATACTCAGGGAGTTTTCATACCCCCACCCCCACCTACTTCTGCTTCACAACTGCAGCAGGCAAAAATCTAAATACCTTCTCGAAGTGTGTTTTACCTAGATTTTTTCCAATGAATGTGTTGCCTTCCATAAGTTCCAGCTTCATGAAATAGCTTCTTGCAAAGCATATTAATAAAATCACAAATTCTAAGCCACCAGGGATTGACAGATGTGCTCTGTTCCTAGCTCTCTGGATTCATGTTTTTCCAAGGTTTCTAGTTTGTAAGGATTTGTCTTAGTCTCCTGTTGGCTTAACCACTCATTCTAACCTATGAGAATTAAATCTTATGTTTTGTTTCTCCCCCATTTTTAAATTTACCTTTTGTATATTCCTTATATCAAATCGGAAATTTTGCAAGGAAAATAAACAATTTTAAACTAATTTACCTGAAAAATGTATGATTTCAAAAATTCAATTATGTGTTTTTATCTTTTATGTATAATATGATCAAAGACAGAATACATTGTTTGGCACAAATCTGAGGTATTCTCTGCAAAACTGAAATGATTCTGTCCCTCAAGCAATATACCACAATGAAATTGATCAGTCCTATTCATTCACTCATTTATTTACATCTGACATCACCACAAACTCCTAATTTTGTAAACTATTTAATGTATAGCATTAATCAACCTGATTATCCACTTTCAATGAGTAAATAGGATATTTATTGTTATTAATTTTAATGAATGAAACACTTTTCATCAGTTGTATATGTAAACATGCCTCCTATTAAAAAATAATTTTCTAAAAAGACATCTATATAAAATTCTAATAATGATTACTATATCACTGAATAGATTTCTTTCTCCAAATTTTGTGTATATAAATAATAAACACTATTTTTTAAATATATACATTTTTGTTTCTTCATGTTTCACTGATGGTAAGGGTCTTGATATTTATAGTTCAGTGACGTTCATTTTTTCTAAGTGATACAATATCAAATATTTGACCTAATCAAGATTTTTTTTTTTTTCCTTTTTACTGAGCTTATGTTATTTGGAAATAATACATGTTTAACAGTATATGGGATAATTGGTTCTGAATGATATCTCTCCTACTCCAGAGTCTATCAACACTTTGAATGGCTCAATAACAGATGTAAAATGCAGAGTGAATGTAAAAAATTTATATTAATTAAATTATGATGTATAGTTAAGCTGAAATTAAAATATTGACTTCCTTTATATCTATAGATAACATATTAGTTCAACTTTCTTTTTCAAATCTTTTTGTCCATCATTATAAAGCATCACTATCAATATCACTTAGAAGAAAAATTGAATAATAAATTAACTTAATCTTAGTTTTAAATAATATAAAATAGGAGTTTTAGCATGTTACTGGGAACTTATTATTAAAAAAATAAAGTGGGACACTTTTCTGTCCACAGGGTATCTCTCATATTTCTGATTGATTATTATTCAAGTTACACTATAAGAAAAAATATGTTCCTAATAAATTTGAGGATCAGAATGTCAATCAATATATTTGCCAATTATGTTTCCTTTTATGTGTCTATAACAAGACAAGTTTTTGACCCAACTACGGCTGGCACATCCAGATACCTTCTACTGTGAAGAAAAGGTATCTGGTATTTTAAAATACAAAATTTGGCATCAAGAGGATACCTGAGAGAGAACAAAATTGTGACTCATAATCATTTTCCTACAGTTCTTAGAATACTTATTATAATGCCTGAGATGATCATAGCTGAGATCAGTGAACTGAGATAGACTCACTAAAAGTCTACATGAGGAAGGATCAGATACCTGAGCTAACCACTGGGCCCTAAATAGCTGTTCTTTTATACACTTGGAGGCTCAACAAGTGACTAGGTCAAAATCTTGTGATTCCCCTATCACATGTGCTTGCTTTCCATATAATAGCAGTACTTTTGGGTAACCTTTATGAAGTACAACAGTGAGATATATGGCCCACCACATATATAGTATATATGTACTATGCACTTACACGTGTAATTTAAATACTACACTGCATTTTATTTTTCTATGTTATTTATAGTGTTGTAGTCATAAATTTGAATGCATCACTGTGCACATACATGTTTGAATTTCTGTATTACTGATTTTCAGAAATGGAGCTAAGGAACTGCTGAGCATGAAAGACAGCTTAATCCAATTTACTTTTCTTTCCTAACATTTGTGCTTCTTATTAATATGTTTCTTCCACTTATTTAGAAATGGACACATTAAATTCATATTCTGATTTGGAATATAACCTCTGAAAAATCTCTTGATATATTTTCACTACCTAGGATATAAGTTCTGCATTGTGATATTTCAGATTTTTTTTTTAACACATTTCAAATGAAAACAGTTTGGATTTTTGTTTCCAGGAAACCATACTGGATATGACTTGTTTAGCACTCTAATGAGTGACTCATGCATTATGGCACTATTTCTACATTAACTACAGAAATATGTAGGTGGCTTATTAGAAGTAAAGCACATGATAGAGCTTTTCATGCAGATTTCACAAGTGTATCATAAATGGCATGGTCAATTTTTTGGTTGGTTTTCATATAAAGAGAAAAAGCAAACACTTTTTATTTAAATATGTTGCTGAAATTGTTCCAGCTTTGAATGGGAATCATTATTTCAAGTATGTTTTATAGATTAACACTCCTTTTGTCCAGCTGTCCTTCATGGAATGCTGAAATATCTTATATGTACTGCTCAATCTAGGATCTTGGCTCTAGATGCTTGATCCACAAATGTGTCCCCTCAACTATTTATATTTCTCTTGAATGCTTGCTTCCTTTGTTTTAAGTGACCTCCCTGAACTTGACAACATAACTCACTTTTAGAATCAATGGTCCTTCTCATGTCTCTAGTTCAGAACATTGTCTATTCTAATCCTACAGAGTTACTAATCTTGCTATTCATTTGTTCTTGTTATTCAGTCACTAAGTCATGTTCAACTTGTGAGCCCCATGAACTGCAGCAAGACTTGCTTCTCTGTCCTTCATTATCTCTTAGAGTTTGCTCAAACTCATGAACACTGAGTCAGAGATGCCATCCAACCATCTTATCCTCTGTTGCCCGCTTTTCCTCCTGCCCTCAGTTTCTACCAGGGTCAGGGTTTTTTCCAGTGAATCAGCTCTTCACATCAGATGGCCAAAGTATTGTAGCTTTAGCCTCAGCACCAGCCCTTCCAATGAATATTCAGGGTTGATTTCCTTTAGGATTGACTGCTTTGATCATCTTGATCTCTAAAGGACTCTCAAGAGTCCTCTCCAGTACCACAATTCAAAAGCATCAATTCTTCAGTACTCAGCCTTTTTTTTTTTTTGTTCCAAATCTCACATCCATGGAAAAACCATAGCTTTGACTATATGGACCTTTGTCAGCAAAGTGATGTTTTGCTTTTTAATATACTGCCTATGTTTGCCATATCTTTTCTTGCCAGGAGCAAGCATCTTTTAATTTTGTGGCTGCAATCACCATCCACAGTGATTTTGGAGCCCAAGAAAATAACATCTCTCACTGTTTACACTTTTTCTCCACCTATTTGTCATGAAGTAATGGGACCAAATGCCATGATCTTAGTATTTTGAATGCTGATTTTTAAGACAGTTTTTTTCATTCTCCTCTTCAGCCCTCACCTTTGAAGGACAGTGGGATTTGACTACAGAACTCCCACAGGACTAGGGGAAACAGAGACCCTTGGAGGGCACAAACAAAATCTTGTACACACCAGAAACCAAAGCAAAGGAGCAGTGACCCAATGATTAATATATAATATTAAACAAGACAAGTAAGCTTTCTAGGCTTAGGCCTGAAAATGATGAACATATGCTGATCTGTCTACATCCTAAGCCAATTGTGGGGATTGAAAGTGAAAGTGAAGTTGCTCAGTCGTGTCCGACTCTTTGCGACCCCATGGACTATAGCCCACCAGGCTCCTCCGCCCATGAGATTTTCCAGGCAAGAGTACTGGAGTGGGTTGCCATTTCCTTCTCCAGGGGATCTTCCCGACCCAGGGATCGAACCCGGGTCTCCTGCATTGCAGGCAGACGCTTTAACCTCTGAGCCACCAGGGAAGCCCCAATTGTGAGGATTAACTAAGAATAATTTCCTTTGTATTAGGTAGTGATGGCATCACTGACTCGATGGACGTGAGTCTGAGTGAACTCCGGGAGTTGGTGATGGACAGGGAGGCCTGGCGTGCTGTAATTCATGGAGTCGAAAAGAGTCGGACAGACTGAGCGACTTCACTTTCACTTTTCACTTTCATGCATTGGAGAAGGAAATGGCAACCCACTCCAGTGTTCTTGCCTGGAGAATCCCAGGGACGGGGGAGCCTGGTAGGCTGCTGTCTATGAGATCGCACAGAGACGGACACGACTGAAGCAACTTAGCAGTAGCAGCAGCATACAGCTACTGATGCTTTTGAACTGTGGTGTCGGAGAAGACTCTTGAGAGTCCCTTGGACTGCAAGAAGATCCAACCAGTCCATCCTAAACGAGATGAGTCATGGGTGTACATTGGAAGGACTGATGCTGAAGCTGAAACTCCAATATTTTGGCTACCTCATGCAAAAATTTTACTCATTGGAAAAGACCCTGATGCTGGGAGGGATTGAGGGTAGGAGGAGAAGGGGACAACAAAGGATGAGATGGCTGGATGGCATCACTGACTTAATGGACGTGAGTCTGAGTGAACTCCTGGAGTTGGTGATGGACAAGGAGGCCTGGAGTGCTGCGATTCATGGGGTCGCAAAGAGTCAGACACGACTGAGTGACTCAACTGAACCGAACTGATACAGGTACTTTCCTAAGCACTTGATGAATGTTTATGAAGTAGGAAGAACTTGCCTTTTTATTCCAGTTTTAAGAAATATGAAAATAAATATCAAGAGGTTGAATAATCAATATGAGATACTGAATCAGAAAAATAGGCAAGAATTTTTATTTCCATTCTAATTTGCATTTCCTTGTTCAAAATACAGGAAATATATTTGGTTTCTTAACCAAGGACAACATTACAATCAGATTATATTTGATAGTGACCATGATGATAACTTGGACTGCAAGAAGACCATATCAGGCAATCCTAAAGGAAATCAGTCCTAAATATTCATTGGAAGGACTGATACTGAAGCTAAAGCTCCAATACTTTGGTCACCTGATGCAAAGAACTGACTCATTGGAAAAGACCCTGATGCTGGGAAAGATTGAAGGCAGGAGGAGAAGGGGACAACCTTCTGAGATGGTTGGATGGCATTATCAACTCGATGGAAATGAGTTTGAGCAAGCTCTAGGTGTTGTTGATGGACAGGGAAGCCTGGTGTGCTGCAGTCCATGGGGTCTCAAAGAGTCAGTCTCAACTGAGTAACTGAACTGAACTGAACTGATGATGGTAACTTTCACAGTACTTAGAAATTTGCTTTAGTGTTATGAATGGATTAAACTTCTCATCTCTTTCTACACAGACACACACACACGCACGCACGCGCGCACACACGCACACACACACATCTTATGGACTAAAACAAATATTGAGGGCTTTTTAAAATGTCACTAATAAAGATATTGGGTGAACCCAAAGGTTGTTTGGGTTTTTTTTCTATAACATCTTACAGAAAAAGTCTGAACAAACTTTTTGGTCAACCCAATATTGTAATTCATTCTGATATTTTATCTGTAGAAATATTTTCTGAAGCACTGACATAATTTTATTAGCATCTCTTCTCACATGGATGGCAAGCAGCCTTTCAAAAAATCATCTTTTCAAAGTGACTATGCAGTGATGGAAAGGTGCCATTTGCTCTACCACATTAAAATCCTCATTTTCCCCTTCATATGGCCAATGCTGCCCCAGATGCCAAGCTGGGAACCTCAGTGCCCCCAGAGCAGCAGCTGGTTCCTTGGCAGCCTCATTAAGTGGCTACCCTGGCCCCCTTAATATGGTCTGTAGGTCTCACATGTCATTATGCTTCTGATAGCTGCCCTGGGCTTCTGTGTGCTTTGGCTTACTTGTCCCCTTGACTGATATGTTTCCATAGATTTCCTTAATTTTACTAATTTATTAATTAGGTAAATGTAGTTTGTTTCTTATACACATGAAAAATCATCCATGGATAAAATGAAATCTATCGCTATTTTACATCTCAATTCATTTTGAGATGAGTGCTTATTTAAATCCCAATGTGGAAAAGGTATTTTCCCACCACCAATTCTCAAACTAAAAAAAAATATAATTCATGTAATTTATATGTAATAATAATAGTCAGCTCAAATTTTTCTTTGAGAAGGGAACTCAATTCTTAACCATAGGAAAAGAGGGACTACCAAATTTATCTGTTGGCATTTTCCTTTTCCTATTAAATCACTTACTAAAGTGTCTGAGAATTCATAACATTTAGGATAAAAATTAAAAAAAAGAAAAAACAGGTAAACCTACTAATACATTAATCATATGGCTCTAAGTATCTAATAACAAACTGACAAATATACCTTTCCAATGGCTATCTACTAGGTTTGGAGGGAAAATGTCCCAAGTTAAATTATACATGGCATCCTGTGCAGTAGCAAATGGCTTTGCAGGTGGTCAGGGACCTAAGAAAGAAAAGTTCAGAAGATCAAAGTGAAGTGGTTTGGGGTAAGGAGATGAGACTGAACAGAAATTTTTTCTTAAGGAAATAGTATGGGTTTGCCTTTTTTGTCTACAAAGCCTCAACCAGCATGACTCTGCAAATTTAAAAAGTGTTTGCTTAGATTGTATGGGATCTCATATAACATCACATACCTCACATCTAACCTGGACTGTAGTCTGCCAGGCTGCTCTGTCCATGGAATTCTCAAGGCAAGAATATTGGAGTGAGAAGCCATTCCCTTCTCCACGTGATCTTCCTGATTCAAGGATCAAACTCATGTCTCCTGTATTGCAGGTGGATTCTTTACCATCTGAGCCACCATGGGAGTCCCCTTGTGCAACTGAGGGGCCTATAATAGGAGTATGAAGGAGGTATGAAGTGAGCCAATGAGCATAGGATACTCTGTCACTTCACCTTAAATCCATTCTCCTAGTAGAGCATTGGAATAGCCTATTAAAGATAAAATTGAAGCACCAATTCAGTTGGGATATCATTGCCAGGAAGTAATATACACATTGAGCTAAAAAACTTTCTATGGTAGTATTTCTAATTGGAAAAACACATAGGTTTGCAAACCAAGGGGAAGAAGTAAAAATGACCCTATAAAGTTTCACGTCCTGATTGCCAAAGGAGAAATACTTTCACCAAAGGATGCAGCAAAAGTCTCATTTGGTATAATCTACAGCTCTTGCCTGTAAATCAAGTAATTTTTAGATTGTATATGGAATATTGAGGAATGCATGTTACAAAGACTTTGGAGTATGATACCAGTCATTTACTAGCATTCACTCTTGACATAGCAAACAGTCAAATTATTGGCTGATCACTTAGACCCCGTGGAGGTTTGATATTACTTTGTTAGAGTCTATTTGTGTAATGCTGGGATGTTTATGTTCTTGTTCAGTTGCTAAGGAATGTCTGACTCTGTGACCCCATGGACTGCAGCACATCAGACTTCCCTGTCCTTCACTATCTCTGAGAGTTTGCTCAAACTCATGTCCATTGAGTGCTGTCCATATAACTTATCTGGCTCAAAAGTCAACCTCTATTCCACCTTCACTTTCAAAGACTGAAATCTCTGCTCTGTCTTTTCAGCTTTCCATCATTGGTATCTCCCTGATCACATATGCAACTCAGTGTTCAACCAACAATTTGAAAGGAATTTAAACAAATATTTGGTGGGTCCTCCTGCTGGAAATCTTTTGCAGTTCTTTCCTTAATTTCTAGCTGATTCCATAGCCCTAAACTCTGCCTCTTCAAGACTGCCTTACCCATGTTGTTCAGACTCAGGGATGCTCTCAGGAAAAAGCAACCCAGAGGTAAATCTTACTTTGTGTGCTTTTATTCTTTCAAAGGCAAAATGTCCTTTAGTTTCTGTCTACTTTTTGGTATTCAACCATACCATAATACAATTTTATTAAATATTTGTCCAGAATTCACAGAATTATATATAATTTTAATTGCATAAATCATATTATTAGCTAGAACTATTTCTCAATTATTGAACAGACCCCAATGTTCATCACAGCACTGTTTATAATAGCCAGGACATGGAAGCAACCTAGATGTCCATCAGCAGCTGAATGGATAAGAAAGCTGTGGTACATATACACAATGGAGTATTACTCAGCCATTAAAAAGAATATATTTGAATTAGTTATAATGAGGTGGATGAAACTGGAGCCTATTATACAGAGTCAAGCAAGCCAGAAAGAAAAACCAATACAATATACTAACATATATATATATATGGAATTTAGAAAGATGGTAATGATAACCCTGTATGCAAGACAGCAAAAGAGACACAGATGTATAGAACAGTCTTTTGGACTCTGTGGGAGAGGGAGAGAGTGGGATGATTTGGGAGAACGGCACGAAACCTGTATAATATCATATATGAAATGAATCGCCAGTCCAGGTTCAATGCATGATACTGCATGCTTGGGGCTGATGCACTGGGATGACCCAGAGGGATGGTATGGGGAGGCAGGAGGGAAGGGGGTTCAGGATGTGGAACACGTGTATACCTGTGGTGGATTCATGTTGATGTGTGGCAAAACCAATACAATATTGTAAAGTAATTAACCTCCAATTAAAATAAATATATTTTTAAAAAGAAATGTCATTTAATTCTTTTTTATCATTCTAATATCTTAATTTTGTTAGTTTCAATTCAACTTGGATATAGAAAACAATCTTTCTAATTTTCTAAAGGTAAAATTAATTTAGAAAATTTGCCAGAGGGATGGTATGGGGAGGGAGGTGAGAGGGAGGTTCAGGATGGGGAACACATGTACACCCATGGCAGATTCATGTCAATGTATGGCAAAATCAATACAATATTGTAATTAGCCTCCAATTAAAATAAATAAATTTATATATAAAAAAAGAAAATTTGTTACCCAAATGATGGCTGAAAAGTGGAAAGTATGGCAAACCAGAATTTAGTACACCTAGGCTAGGAGTGCAAACCTAGGAGATAGCATTACTGGAGCCCAGGGGCTAGGGTTATCCAGCAGAAGCAGGAACTCATTGGGCTACTCTAAAATGCTTCAACAGCATGAAGGAGATTCAGCTACTTCCAAATATATTGCCTGTGTCAGAGTGAAAGAGAAATACCAAGGCTTTTCTCATCCTCCTGTCCTCAAGTTCCTGTTAGTACCTTCCATTGGCTGAACCCAGCAGAAAGCTGACTGATAAAGGAACTTGAAAAATGGCAAAGGAGTCTACAGATATCATCTGCCCAGCAGTACTTAATAGAACAAGATATGGACAAGAAAGAAATCGGATATCAAACAATACCAGAAGAAAAGTCATACACCAATGTTCTTTTAAAAAAGTATTTCTGAGATTATCCAAAAAAATTATAATTTGCATGTTCAATTTATATAAATTTAAGTTATGAAATAGTTTTTTTTTTCTTTTTTCTAGACAATTCAGGTGACTGAAAATATTTAATGTTATATATATATTCATGAATTGTCAGGCTTATCCATTATTGTAATTTTAATGTTACTTCATTTATTTCAACCCAAACTCTATATGATTATTATAAATAATATTTTACACAGTCAGTATTTGGTTTTATATATATGTATATATACATATATATCTCATATGTACAACTTTCTTTGCTCTTCTTTCCTTCTTGAATTTTACAGTTCAGTGGATGTGTTTATATCACCAGCATGTGCTTTAGAATTTCTTTAGTGAGACTCTGCTTGTGGCAAATGATTTTATTCTGAAACTATTTTCGTTTAACCTTAAGTTGTGAAAAGTTTTGACTTTTGGTTGTTTTCTTTCTTTCTTTAGCACACTAAAAACAGCATTCCACTGTTTTCTGGTATCCATTGTTAATATTGAAAGTCATGTTGTCAGTCTATCTTTTGCGCCTTTGAAGGACATAAATATGAAAATACACCAATAAATACAATTCACAAGATATATATAATTTTTGAATTCCATTATGGACCACTCAAGGAGGTTGTGCACAAGATTCTCTCACATACTATAGAAAGAAAGGATTTCTATGAGGCAAGAGATTTTAAAAACTGCACATCTTTCACTTGGAAGATAGTCTAATATATAAAGTCCCTATCTCCTGGTGGCTCAGACAGTAAAGAGTCTGCCTACAATGTAGGAGACCTGGCTTGGATCCCTAGTTTGGGAAGATCCCTTGGAGAAGGAAATGGCAACCCACTCCAGTATTCTTGCCTGGGAAATCCCATGGAGAGAGGAGCCTGGCAGGCTACAGTTTATGGGGCCACAGGAGTCTGACATGACTGAGTGACTATCACATAATATATATAGCTCTCCACACTGGGCTTCTTAACTGCTATACTGGTCAAATAAAATATGAACCAACATGAAAGCTCTTATATTGCTCAGTCATATGACTCAGTCAATGGAGTGCAGCATGCAGGCTTCCCTGTCCATCACCAGCTCCTGGAGCTTACTCAAACTCATGCCCATTTTGTCAGTGATGCCATCCAACCATCTCCTCCTGCCTTCAATCTTTCCCAGTGTAACGGTCTTTTCAAATGAGTCAGTTCTTCACATCAGGTGGTCAGAGTACTGGAGTTTCAGCTTCAGCATCGATCCTTCCAATGAATATTCAGTACTGATTTCCGTTAGGGTGGACTGGTTGGATCTCCTTGCAGTCCAAGAGACTCTCAAGAGTCTTTTCCAACATCACAGATACTCGGTAAAACTACTTTATTTTTTTCCCTTGAGTGTTTTTATATATTTTATGTTTATTCATATAATGCAAAATGAGCATTGTAGTGTCATAATTTGTTAAGAAAATAGCAATGCTGTAGATTAGCTTTCCATTTTCCTGTATTTCAGCTAAAGATTTTCTCCTCTTTTCATTTCCATTCATTTTAAGAAGTAATTTTACCAAAATAAAAAAGTGAGGTATATAAAATAATGTCAGATAGCAATGATTTTTTTAGAACTTACTTCTAGTTACCTGCTCATTTTTATTTATATCAGGATATGTTTCAGCAGAGCATAGCAGAAACAAAAGTATCCTGATATGAATATCCTAAAATACACTGTAATAAGATAAAGCAATACTGACATCAGTTATAAAGAGACATTAATCCAAAAATCATTTCTCAATCAATTTGCAAGAATTGTCTTTAGTCCCACAAGTAGTTGGATCTGACACTTTCTTGACTATTAGAATTTTCTACCCAATGGAACTGTAAACATGAGCTAATTTTTCACATAAACCAAACACTATGAATAATTATAAATATGCACAGCAGTGATGTATTATGAAAAATGTAAACTAAAAAAAATGCTTTTTTCTCAATACCTAATATATGTTTATTAATTATTTATCCTGATAACTACAGGTGAAAAACTAGACAAGTCTTGGCATAATGCAATAGAATTTTATGTGTTAATTTGTGATAGAAAGTTCCAAACCAAAAGTCAATAAAATTACAGTCAGTTACATTGGTTTTCTAGTTGCTTGGCCATGAAAACATTATGAATAAGATATGTCAGATAGGTTTTACTTTGCCTTCCTACTCGAAAAGACAATGCTGACAAGAGTTCTACATTGAGGAGCATGTGAGGTAAAATAACAATGAACCAGCTTTTCAAAAAGCCATCAGCTAATTTTTCATTTGCCATGAAAATTGATCATGAATAACTCAAATTTCCTTGCAGTTCTTATATACAACTGAAATTTTAATAATAGCATTTGTTATGTACTTTGTTTTCTTAGATATTTTGCAAGAATTTCCAATCAATACAGTGGCCATTTTGGGGGGGAGTGGCTATGGGAAACTTTTGCTAATTTCTGTTACCCAAACAGCCATAGATGATTAATTTAAACCAACTGTGGCAATTTCATTCACTTTACTAGAGATAAGTTTAGCAAAAGTTCTGTTATTAAATACTGGGCAATAAGACTTAAATCAGGGTCTGCTAGGATGCTTTTTGAAATGGGTAAAAGAGGGAGAAAGTGAGACAGACAGACAGACAGAGATGGATATTGAAGGCAACAGCCTCTTTTACCTTTCAATATTGTCTGATCATGTGCCCTGAAGTAGCTACAGCCAACCTGAACCAATAATTGTTTCAGAAACACAATTGAAACTTCAGAGGTAGCAAAGTGTAAAAATTTAAACAATGTGGATAACTGAAAATGTCTTTGAGCCATTGAGTTTATCAATTTTGGATCCATCACAATTTGGAATTTTTTAAATGTGAGTTTATAAATTTTGTTATTGCTTAAATAACTTGAAGTTGGATTTTCTGCTAACTGCAAATGTTTGCTAATTCCTGCACCTTGCTAAAGAAATGAGGAAGCAATGAACTGTAAGGAATAAGGAATTGATTTCTAACCCCCAGTTACTTGGGATAAATCCAAGATGTAATAAAATATGTCTAAATATGTCTGTATCTAAAGCTTTGGCTCATTTCAATCTACCATGGAAACTAGTTCAATACTGCCATAGTGGACATTGTTGTGGTACACCAAGAAAATAGGCATAAATTAAAATATCTCCTTCTCAGATTATCTAAAATCAAAATTTGAAACTGGTATCTTAGTTTATTTGGAATGGCTCTTAATGCAATTAAAAGTATAACTCACTGAGTCTGGATTATAGTCCTAACTGCCACAAAAGAGGAAAATTTTTCTTATGGAAGTGTTCTGGATTGCTACAAGGATACACAGTGTCTCAAATACCACACACTGTTCTTATCATTAGCTTTACATTTTAAAATAGAAATTAATTGGTTTTCAGTGTATCCTATCTTGGAAAGTGAGGTTTATTTGTTAAAAAAAATTCAGTCTGCTTTTAGAAATTCTTAAACATTTCAGTGAAGCATATGTTATAAATTTTTAAGCCTGCTTCAAGGCAAAACAATCATCTCTTCATAGCATCCTTTCCTTTATTTCCCTATCATCACTCTTAAATAAAGCTTTTGTAAATAAATCTTTTTAAAGTCAGAGGCTCTTGCAGATAATGAATACAATGATAGAGTTTTTGCTTTGTTGTTTCTTTTCCACTATCTGGAAGAAAAATGTAAAATATAATAACAAAATCATTTAGCTATTTTCTCCAGATTCACTGTTTTATCACTTTTTACTGCTATAATTTAAACAATTGCCCCTAGTATTTTGCAAAAGTGTCCCTGCACACTTAAATGTTACTAATAAAATTTGGGGATTAGGATTCAATTATTATTAACAGTTTATTTAACTGGATTAGGCTACTAATTTTCCCTTTGTTCTGCAAATATTTTATTCTTTGCTTCCCATTATATTTGTTATAGGACATAAAATATTTATTATATTACCTAAATAAAGAACATAAAAAGTTGGGCGGAATGTTAGCATAAAATCTAAAGAATTACCTTATAAATCAGAAAACTGGTTTTGAATTTGCAGGCTGGCATCTTTGAATCCTATGTTCCTCCCACTGGCTTTTCCTGGAGTCAAATAAACTTTGTTTCACAGACTTGGTTTCTCCTGCTCTGTTAGTTTGTAATTCCAGTTGGGAGTGACTCTGTCCTGTAAGAGAGTGGGGTTTATTTTGGGGGGTGAGATAGTCAGGGAATATAAATACTTGGGCAGTTTTCTCCTTCTAGATCTCCCTGGTCTTTGATAGTAACAAAAAGGCCAAGGTCTCCCCAAGAAATTGAAAGATTGATAATGAACACATTTTAAAATCCATGAACTACTAGTTCAATGAACATTTCTGGGCCAACAATCATAGGGATCTTACAGTGGCCATGACCACAGCCACCCTAAGACACCAGCCCTAGACATGAGAACCTGTAAATTTTACCTTAAAAGGAAAAAGCGTCTTTGCTGGTATCATTGAGTTAAGGATCTTGAGATTATCCTGGATTTTCTGGGTGTGCCCTGATAATAACAGAGTCTTTATAAGAGGAAAGCAGAGGGATAGTTGACACAAACTGAAGGCAACATGATCACAGGGGCAGAGACTGGAATTATGTGCTAAGCCAAGCAATGCCAGTGGCCTTCAGAGCTGAAGACAAGGAGGAGATTACCTCCTAGAATCTCCAGAGGGAGAACAGCCTGACTGAAAGCTTGATTACAGGCAGTGTGACATTTATTTTAGAGTTCTGGCTTCCAGAACAGTGAGAAAATGAATTTTTGTTGTTTTAAGTCATCAAGTCTATAGTAATTTTTTACAGTGGCCACAGAAAATTATTACTATAGCATATCTATAATAAAGACATATGCTGAATTCTTTTGCAAATTCACATATTCTACTACATTTACACCTATTTTTAAGAAAAGGTAACTATCCATGTCACTCATTCTTCAAGTATTCTAAATTTGGAAACCACAGGAATCATCTATATAGTGATGGATGGTCTCTTTCTATTCCTTGTAAATACTGTAAATTTGGGCCCAGTTGTATCCGATTCTTTGCAACCCCATGGACTGTAGCCTGTCAGGCTCCTCTGCCCATGGAATTTTCCAGGCAAGAATATTGGAGTGAGTTGCCATTTCTCATCCAGGGGATAGAACCTCTGGGTTAGACTCAGGGATAGAAAGCCTATCTCTTGCATCTCCTGAATTCTCAGGCAGATTCTTTGCCACTGGTGCCACCTAGGAAGCCCATCCCTGGTACTAAAGTAAAAGTAATTTGCAAATTAAATTATGAATTTAATTGTTTCCAAGATTACTTGATTACTTCCACTATAAGTATCTTATTCTTCATTTGCAATTTAGATAAATATATTTATTAGGGATTCTTGACATTACATTTTTTTGTGATTTTTAAGTCCACACAAATTTTCTTACCTTTAAATGTCAAAAATACTGTATCAGGGAGGTAGTAAACATACACATACTATCCATATAGAAATAGGTTTATACTGATATAATGACCTAACTATTTCCAAACTTTGTTTCAATTCTGATTGGCATAGAGGTAAATATTACATCTATATAGGGAGCATGATTCTATAAATATTCACAGAGATAACCTCTGCTCATACAGAAAAGAGGGTTTTATTTATTTAGAGACTAAGAATTAGGTTAAGATGTGTGGTTTCTATGTGACTTTTAGTTCCAATTGTGAGGCATGTCAAAGGATTTTCAACCACTTTGCTTATTTCAGAAAAATTTTCACATTATATCAAACTGTTCCATAAATTTTATATATATTTTTCTTCTTTCTAAGTTTCTGAATGAGTTTAGACAAAATAATTACTTCACAAAGTTTGATTCTCAAAAAACAATCACCTCCAAACAGACTGGACATAAATTTTGTCATGTACTATGACTTATATTCACTGAATGATTCAGTCACTTCAGTTGTTCAGTCGTGTCTGACTGTGACCCCATGGACTACAGCACTCCAGGCTTCCCTGTCCATCACCAACTCCCAGAGCTTGCTCAAACTCACATCCATCTCATCCTCTGTAGTCTCCTTCTCCTCCTGCCTTCAGTCTTTCCAAGCATCTGGGTCTTTCCAAGGACCAGGTGGTGGTCAAAGCATTGGAGTTTCACATCAGGTGGTCAAAGCTTGGAGCTTCAGTATCAGTCCTTCCAATGAATATTCAGGACTGATTTCCTTTAAGATTGACTGGTTTGATCTCCTTGCAGTCCAAGGGACTCTCAAGAGTCTTCTCCAACACCACAGTTCAAAAGCATCATTCTTTGGTGCTCAGTTTTCTTTATAGTCCAACTTTTACATCCATACATGACTACTGGAAAAACCATTGCTTTGACTAGACAGACCTTTTTTCAGCAAAGTAATGTCTCTGCTTTTTAATATGCTGTCTAGGTTAGTCATAGCTTTTCTTCCAAGCAGCATCTTCTATTTTCGTGGCTGCAGTCACCATCTGCAGTGATTTTGGAGCCCCCCAAAATAAAGTCTGTCACGTTTTCATTGTTTCCTCATCTATTTGCCATGAAGTGATGGGACTGGATGCCATGATATTCATTTTTTGAATGTTGAGTTTTAAACCAGCTTTTTCAATTCTTTCACTTTCAACAAGAGGCTCTTTAGTTCTTCTTCACTTTCTGCCATAAAGGTGATATCCTCTGCGTATCTGAGGTTATTGATATTTCTCCTAGTAATCTTGATTCCAGCTTGTGCTTCATCCAGCCTTGAATTTTGCATGAAGTACTCTACCTATAATTTAAATAAGCAAAGTGACAATATACAGCCTTGATGAACTCCTTTCCCAATTCAGAATCAGTCTGTTTTTCCATGTCCAGTTCTAACTGTTGTTTCTTGACCTGCATACAGATTTCTCAGGGGCAGGTCAGGTGGTCAGGTATTCCCATCTCTTGAAGAATTTTCCACAGTTTGTTGTGATCTACACTTTTGAAGTCTTTGGCATAATCAAAAAAGCAGAAGTAGATGTTTTTCTGTTATTCTCTTGCTTTTTCGATGACCCAACGGATGTTGGCAACTTGATCTCTGGTTCCTCGGCATTTTCTATATCCACCTTGAATATCTGGAAGTTCACAGTTCATGTATTGTTGAAGCCTGGCTTGGAGAATTTTGAGCATTACTTTACTAGCATATGAGATGAGTGCATTGTGCTCGTTGTTCAAAGAATGTTTGAACATTCTTTGGCACTGCCTTTCTTTGAGACTGAAGCCTCTTATCCTTATCTGTCAGAAGGCAGACAGAATGAAAACCACAATCACAGAAAACTAATCAAACTGATCACATGGACCACAGTCTTATCTAACTCAATGAAACTATGAGCCATTGAATGATTACTAGGAAAAAGAAGTTTATAAAAATCAAAATGAAATAAAGTAGCTTTCAGACATGAGATTGTACAAGTACATTATTGCATAGAAAGACTTCAGAAAATAAATTACAAAGTTTAAACCTAAATTATAAAAGTGAAACTAAAGAAAATTATAGGATGTAGTCAGTCAAAGAAAACTACACACCTGAAAATTCCATTAAGTACAAATTGCTATACACAGTTTGTTTTTCTGGTCATTTCATCACATTCAAACTTTTGAAAAGCAGTGAAAACTGCTGTACCTTTGCTTTTGTTTTTTATTTGTCTTTTGCATTCATGCACCTCTTCAGGAATAAAGAGAGTCCACCAATACCTATCATTTTATAAAAAATTAAATCACATTTTCAACTGATATAATTGACACAGTCAGGTGCTAGTTTATTCACTAAAGCCTCAAAGTTTAATTATGAAATATTTTCAAACTTGAAATGCTATGTGTTCTATAGGAGGATCATTACTTTAGAACAAAAACTTGTACATATGTCAAATAGAAATCATTTTTGGAAGTCTAACTAAACTGAGAGTTACAGAAAGCTGCCAGGATTATGTGTTAGAAGATTAAAGAGTCTGGCTGCAAATTTCAGAGGATCTAATTCTGTCCAGCACTAGGGGAAAAAAATACATAAATTCCTTTATGTGTTCTTTATTGGTTAACTCAGATGTCTCACAAAAAGAATTCAGTTAGAGTAAAAGAGAAATTTAAATTCTACCATGTTAATAGTTGATATTCTTACAGTATGAATTCATCTCTGGCATATAATGATTTATTAAATGGAGAGTTTCCAAATACACAATGACTTTTACTTCAAGTATAATTTATCAGAGCTAATAACATTTTTGTAAGCCCTGAGTTTGACAGTCTATAAATTTGGATAACAACCATTATTTATTTCCTACACTTTTGTCAGCTATTCTATGAACCTTATGGATCTAACTAAAAGTCAGGGTTATATATTCATGACTTATAAATTATAAACAAGTGTTAATTCACTTCAAAACTAGCAATGCAGCTGCCAAAATGTTTTTAAGTTACAGTTGCCAGAAGAGTCCTAAGCATCTGAAGAAAAATTTCTTTGAAATTCAAGTACCACTCAGGGAAAATTTTCCATAAAAACCTATCCTGAAATTAAAAAAAAATCTATAAATAATTTGCTTTACAGTAAAAACTGGAATATACTAAGAATGTAGCAGGAGAATATCTTATTTTTCAAAGACATAAGCTTAAACTTGCAACATGCTTTAGAAGAAAAAATGAAAAAAAAAAAAAAACACCAATTTGTTCAATTCTCTAGACACATTACATTTTTTCCTTAAGTCCTTGGACAAATTCTCTAAAAACTTTATATAGTGTTCTTCTTTTGCTTGGGTATCTAGTCTTACCAGTCTCTACTCAACTACATCTCACTTCAGATGTCAGCTTGCATGTTTTGACTGGTACTTTGTCACTATATATGTAATTAAGTGACCAATCTGTGTTATCACTGTATGCTTCACATAATCAAAATATACCAAATATTGCACTATTATAAATATTATTTGTATTACCTTTCCACAAGGCCATTAAGTACCTAATTCAGGGATTGTAACACTTAGATCTATGTAAGTAATCAGCAAATAAGAGGATCTTAATATTTATTATCTGGGTCAGGAAGATCTTTTTTGTACAGTTCTTTTGTGTATTCTTGCCACCTTCTTAATATCTTCTGATTCGGTTAGGTCCACACGATTTCTGTTCTTTATTAAGCCCATCTTTGCAAAAATGTTCCCTTGGTATCTCTAATTTTCTTGAAAAGATCTCTAGTCTTTCCTATTCTGTTGTTTCCTCTATTTCTTTGCATTGATCCCTGAAGAAGGCTTTCTTATCTCTCCTTGCTATTCTTTGGAACTCTGCATTCAAATGGAAATATCTTTTCTTTTCCCCTTTGCTTTTCAATTCTCTTCACTTCACAGCTATTTGTAAGGCCTCCCTAGAAAGCCATTTTGCTTTTTTTTGTATTTCTTTGCCATGGGGATGGTCTTGATCCCTGTCTCCTGTACAGTGTCACAAAACTCCATCCATAGTTCATCAGGCACTCTATGTATCAGATCTAGTCCCTAAAATCTATTTCTCACTTCCACTGTATAATCATAAGGCATTTCATTTAGGTCATCCCTGAATGGCCTAGTGGTTTTCCCTACTTTTTTCAATTAAGTCTGAATTTGACAATAAGGAGTTCATGATCTGAGCCACAGTCAGATCCCGGTCTTGTTTTTGCTGACTGTATAGAGCTTTTCCAACTTCAGCTGCAAAGGATATAAACAAGCTGATTTTGGTCTTGACCATCTGGTGATGTCCATGTATAGAGTCTTCTCTTGTGTTGTTGGAAGAGGGTATTTGCTATGACCAGTGCGTTCTCTTGGCAAAACTCAATTAGCCTTTGCCCTGCTTCATTCCATATTCCAAGGCCAAATTTACCTGTTACCCCAGGTGTTTCTTGACTTCCTACTTTTGCATTCCAGTCTCCTATAATGAAAAGGACATCCTTTTTTGGGTATTAGTTCTAAAGGTCTTGTAGATCTTCAGAGAACTGTTCAATTCCATCTTCTTCAATATTACTGGTTGGGGCATAGGCTTGGATCACAGTGATATCGAATGGTTTGCTGTGGAAATGAACAGAGATCATTCTGTCGTTTTTCAGATTGCATCCAAGTACTGCATTTTGGACTCTTTTGTTGACCATGATGGCTATTCCATTTCTTATGAGGGATTCCTGCCCGCAGTAGTAGATATAATGGTCATCTGAGTTAAATTCACCCATTCCAGTCCATTTTAGTTCACTGATGCCTGGAATGTTGACATTCATCTTGCCATCTCCTGTTTGACCACTTCCAATTTGCCTTTATTCATGAACCTGACATTCCACATTCCTATGCAATATTGCTCTTTACAGCATCAGACCTTGCTTCTATCACCAGTCACATCCACAACTGGGTATTGTTTTTGCTTTGGCTCCATCCCTTCATTCTTTCTGGAGTTATTCCTCCACTGATCTCCAACTTGGGGAGTTCCTCTTTCAGTATCCTATAATTTTGCCTTTTCATACTGTTCACAGGGTTCTCAAGGCAAGAATACTGAAATGGTTGCCATTCCCTTCTCCAGTGGACCACATTCTGTCACTAAGAATAAACCTAGTGGAGGTGATAGAATTCCAGTTGAGCTATTTCAAATTCTGAAAGATAATGCTGTGAAAATGCTGAACTATATATGCCAACAAATTTGGAAAACTCAGCAGTGGCCACAGGACTGGAAAATGTCAGTGTTCATTCAAATCCCAAAGAAAGGGAATGCCAAAGAATGCTCAAACTATCGCACAATTGCACTCATCTCACATGCTAGTAAAGTAATGCTCAAAATTCTCCAAGCCAGGCTTCAGCAATATGTGAACCGTGTGAACTTCCAGATGTTCAAGCTGGTTTTAGAAAAGGCAGAGAAACCAGAGATCAAATTGCTAACATCCGATGGATCATCGAAAAAGCAAGAGAGTTCCAGAAAAACATCTATTTCTGCTTTATTGATTATGCCAAACCTTTGATTAAGTGAATCACAATAAACTGTGGAAAATTCCGAAAGAGATGGGAATACCAGACCACCTGACCTGCCTCTTGAGAAACCTACATGCAGTTCAGGAAGCAACAGTTAGAACTGGACATGGAACAAGAGACTGGTTCCAAATAGGAAAAGATGTACGTCAAGGCTGTATATTGTCACCTTGCTTATTTAACTTACATACAGAGTACCTCATGAGAAACACTGAGCTGGAAGAAGCACAAGCTGGAATCAAGATTGCTAGGAGAAATATTAATAACCTCAGATATACAGATGACCCACCCTTATGGCAGAAAGTGAAGAGGAACTAAAAAGCCTCTTGATGAAAGTGAAAGAGGAGAGTGAAAAGGTTGGCTTAAAGCTCAACATTCAGAAAACAAAGATCATGGCATCTGGTCCCACCACTTCATGGGAAATAGATGGGGAAACAGTGGAAACAGTGTCAGACTTTATTTTTTTTGGGTCTCCAAAATCACTGCAGATGGTGACTGCAGCCATGAAATTAAAAGACGCTTACTCCTTGGAAGGAAAGTTATGACCAATGTAGATAGCATATTAAAAAGCAGAGACACTACTTGCCAATAAAATCGATCTAGTCAAGGCTCTGGTTTTTCCTGTGGTCATGTATGGATGTGAGAGTTGGATTGTGAAGAAAGCTGAGCGCTGAAGAATTGATGCTTTTGAACCGTGGTGTTGGAGAAGACTTGAGAGTCCCTCGAACTGCAAGGAAATCCAACCAGTCCATCCTAAAGGAGACTAGTTCTGGGTGTTCATTGGAAAGACGGATACTGATGCTGAAACTCTAATACTTTGCCCACCTCTTGTGAAGATTTGACTCATTGGAATAGACCCTGATGCTGGGAGGGATTGGGGGCAAGAGGAGAAGGGGACAACAGAGGATGAGATGGCTGGATGGCATCACAGACTCTATGCACCTGAGTTTGTGTGAACCCCGGGAATTGGTGATGGACAGGGAGGCTTGGCATGCTGCAATTCATGGGGTCACAAAGAGTTGGACACGACTGAACTGAACTAATATTTATTATCTTACCAAGTAAATGAGTGAAAAAGTGGGACCAGAAAGGATACTGGGATTGAATCCATGCATTATTAGCTTTTCATATAAAAAGTGTAATAGTCTGTCATTTTTACACACTGCAGGTTAAATAGGGAAGAACAAATCTGACTCCACATTGGATCTGTTTTATTGACCTATTGCTGTTGCTACAAGTTAAGAATGTTGCATATGGTGAGTTTGGGGGCTCGTGGATACATGTATATGTACAGCTGAACCCCTTTGTCACCACCTGAAATTATCACAACATTGTTAATTGGCTATATGCCAATATAAAATAAAAAGTTCTTTTAAAAATCTAAAAAAAAAAATTTTTTTTTTTGCCTATTGCCTGAGGTATTCAGGATATCTCATTCTCAAGACTCTGACCTTCAAAAGTATAACACTTATCCATTCATATGGAGATTAAAAAGTTGTAGAAGAGCAAAGAATATCTATCTTGTTGGAGGTTTATAGGAACATCATGAGTAGATCTATGTGCACAGCTGCAAGGACAAGGGATTCCAACACGGAGAAGTTTTCAACAACCAGCAATACCACATCCCTTTTTAATATAGAAGAAGCTCGATTTCTAACTTCAGTAAATTGGTTTTCTGGGATGCTAGTCCAACATCTCCTCCTGCTAGTTTTCCAAATAAAGTCATGATTTCTTGTTCCAACAACTTTGTCTCCTGATTTACTGGTCTGTAATGTCACAAGCAGTACAAGCCTACACTCAGTAACACAAAAAGATGCCACAGTTTCTAATTAGTAAAATTTGGAATTAGTTTCCTGTTTGCTAAATCACCATTAAATAAAATAAACTTTACAGTGAGTAATAATTCAAATGCTGAATTTTTAAAATTGTCACAACTTTCTGACAAGGATCCAATTTTATTTATTTTATTTATTTTAATTTTTATTTTCACTTTATTTTACTTTACATTACTGTATTTGTTTTGCCATATATTGACATGAATCTATCTCGGGTGTACATGAGTTCCCAATCCTGAACACCACCACGCCCCCACCTCTCACCTCATATCAACTCTCTGGATCATCCCCATGCACCAGCCCCAAGCATCCTGTATCCTGTATTGAACATAGACTGGCAATTCATTTCTTACATGATAGTATACATGTTTCAGTGCCATTCTCCCAAAACATCCCAGCCTCTCCCTCTCCCTCTCCCTCAGAGTCCAAAAGTCTGTTCTGTACATCTGTGTCTCTTTAGCTGTCTCACATACAGGGTTATCATTACCATGTTTTAAATTCCATATATATGTGTTAGTATACTGTATTGGTGTTTTTCTTTCTGGCTTACTTCACTCTGTATAATCGGCTCCAGTTTCATCCATCTCATTAGTACTGATTCAAATTTATTCTTTTTAATGGCTGAGTAATACTCCATTGTGTATATGTACCACAGCTTTCTTATCCATTCATCTGCTGATGGACATCTAGGTTGTTTCCATGTCCTGGCTATTATAAACAGTGCTGCAGTGAACATTGGGGTACATGTGTCTCTTTCAGTTCTGGTTTCCTCAGTGTGTATGCCCAGCAGTGGGATTGCTGGGTCATATGGCAGTTCTATTTGCAATTTTTTAAGGAATCTCCACACTGTTTTCCATAGTGGCTGCACTAGTTTTCATTCCTACCAACAGTGTAAGAGGGTTCCTTTTTCTCCACACCCTCTCCAGCATTTATTGCTTGCAGACTTTTGGATCTCAGCCATTCTGACTGGTGTGAAATGGTATAAGTATAAGTTTAATATAACTTTTAATTCTTCCACACAATTCATTTCAAACATTTGGAGTGGAACTTGTCCAAAACTAACAAAACTGCAAAACACAAGTATTCTTGTATATCTAGTAATCCTAAAACCATGCCAAATATATATGTGTATATATATATATATATATATATATGAGAACATTAAATTGTGCATATTAGTGAATAATTGTAGATATTAGTGAATAATTATAGATAACCCAAATCTCTATCTTTTAGTGACAGGATCAGCACATTAGGTATAATTAGATTTGTTAGCTATTTAGACCAAGGAAGATTGTTTAATATATAAATATGAAACAAGGTTTCAACATACCAAACATACTGTTTGATGATACCAATCCCATTACATTAAAATATATAAACTATGATTGTAACTTTTTTCCTTTGAATACATACACACTTATCTACCTGCCTATCCAAATACACACACATACATACACGTACATATATTCACGTATAATTCAATAAACATTTCTTGAGGAATTACTACATTCTAGCAGTGCTCTGTGTAGGCAATAAAAAATGTAAAATAAAATAAACAAGATCTTTGGTTTTTTATTGTACATTCTAATAAATAATGCAAGGCTTATAAGTGAATATGAGATGACTTGAAGAAAGCATAGCAAAATTTTAATGACCTAAACTTAATTTAGGGGCTTCCCTGTTAGCTCAGATGTTAAAGAATCTGCCTGCAATGAAGGAAACCCATGTTTGATCTCTGGGTTGGGAAGATCCTCTTGAGAAGGGAATAGTAACCCACTTCAGTATTTTTGCCTGGAGAATTCCATAAACAGAGGAGTCCTGGCAGCCAACAGTTTATGGGATCACAAAGAGTTGGACACAACTGAGTGAATAACATTACCTACACTATCTAACTTAAGACGGAGATGGGTAATTGAGAAAAAGCTAAGAACAGCTTTTATAAACTGCTCTTTATATTTTTCTATAAAGTGCTTAAATTTGCCAACAATCAGCATGCATTCATTTTGTATTTAAAAAAAAAAAAGAATTAAAATTTTTACTTGAAAAACTAGTTAGCCCACAAAATTCCTCCAAAAAGCTTTAAAAATTATATAAAAATTTCAATTTGAAACTTAAACAAGTTTTTCTTGTTTTTTTTTTTCTTTTTTTACACACTGACTTTATTTTTCAGAGCAGGTTTAGCTTTAGCAAAATTAAGCAGAAAGTACAGAGTTTCCCATATACATTTGCCCCACATAAGATACAGTCTCCCTCATTATCAACATACCCCACCAGAGTAGTACCTCTGTTACAATGGAGGTACCTATACTGACAAGTCATTATTACTCAAAATCTATAGTTTACATTAGGGTTCACTTTTTGTGTGGTACTTTCTATGGGTTTGGACAGATGTGTCATAGTGTGTATCCATCATATAGTATCACACATAGAACTTTCACACCCCAAATATCTTTTATGCTTCACCTATCCATCTCTTCCCATTCCAGCCCTTGATGACATATGAGATGGATCATATTTTTGTTTTCTTATTTATTATTGTATATCCTCTTTGCTGAGGTATCTGTCCAGATTTTTGGTTTATTTTTTTAATTGAATTGCTTTGTAATTTTTTGAATTTAACAGTTTCATGTATATTTTAGATAATAATCCTTTATCAGATAACTTTTTGCAAACATTTTCTTTCAGTCTATGACTTCTCTTTTTATTTTCTGTAACTTCTCTTTTTTTCACTTAGTAGAATACCTTCTAGAAACATGTGTTTTCAAAATGGCAAGATTTCTTTCTTTCTTATGGCTGAGTAATATTTTATTTTATATTTACACTACATTGCCTTTATTCAATTATCCATTGATGAATACTTAGGTTACTTCCATGTCTTAGTTATTATGAATAATACTGCATTGGACTTTGATTGATCTTCAAATATCTTTAAAAATTAGTGTTTTTATGTTCCTTTGGTATATTCCCAGAAGTGAAATAGATGAATCATATTGTAGTTCAATTTTTAATTTTTTGAAGAAATGCCATATGTTTTCCATGGTAGCTAGACCAATTTTACATTTTCATCAACAATGCATGAGCACTCCCTTTTCTCCACCTCCTTGCCAATATTTGCTGCCTTTTTTTTTTTTTTTTTTGATGATAAGGATTTTCACAGGAGAGAGGTAGCATCTCATTGTGATATTTGTATTTCTCTGATAGTGACGTTGGGATTTTTTCACATGTATGTTGATCATCTGCGTCTTCTTTAGAACAATGTCTATTCAGGTCCTCTGCTTATTTTTAATTATGATGTTAGTTTTTGATGTTAAATTGTGTGAGTTCTTTCTATATTTTGGATCTTAATCTCTTATAGAATATATTGTTTACAAATATCTTCTCCCATTTAGTAAATAATCTTTTTAATTTTTGATGGTTTCCTTCATTGCACAAAAGTTTTTAGTTTGATACAGTCCTATTTGTTTATTTTGCTTTTGTTTCCCTTGTCTGAGGACACAGATACAAAAAAATAATATTGCTAAGATCAGTGTCAAAGAGCATATTGCCTAGGAGTGTTAATTTAAGTCTTTAACTAATTTTTAATTTATTTTTGCTCATGATGTGAGACAGTAGTCCACTTTGATTATTTTGCATGTAGCAGTTCAGTTTTCCCAACAGCACTTACTGAAAAGGCTCTCTTTTCCCCATTATATAATCTTTCCTTCTTTGTCACAGATTAATCATTCATATAAATTTGGATTAACTTATGGACTTTCTATTATATTTCATTGATCTATGTGTTTATTTTTGTGCCAGTACCATATTGCATTGATTATTGTAGCTTTGCACTATAGTTTGAAATCAAAGAGCATATCTCTACCTTTGTTCTTCTTTCTCAAGATTGGTTTCACTGTTTCCACATAAAATGTTTAAATTATTTGCTATCATCTCTGAAAAATATCTTTGGCCTTTTGATAGGGTTTGCACTAAATTACACGTTTTTAATCTTAATGAATTTCAGTTCATTAATCTTTTTTTCCATGGATGATGCCTTTTGGTAAGTGATAACTAAAAAATATCACCAAACCCTAGGTTATATAGGTTTTTTCCTGTTATTCTGTAAGATTTTTGCATATAAGTATATAATCCATTTTTGCCTGGACTGCTAATGTGTAAAGGCACTTAGTTTTTAATTTCAAATTCCACTGTTTCAGGAGCTCCTTTATATTTACAAGATGAAATGCTGCCCCATTTATAATCACTGAATAAAGTCAACAAGATTTTTAAAATTTAATCAGTTGAATTTTGTTTTCTAAAAGATTTGGTGGTAGTGAAAGGATCCAAAGAAAACTTCTGATAACTCTATGAACAAGAAGAAGCATAGGTGCTATTTCTGAGGGCCAAAAGTGAGTTTCTCTCAGTTCTGAGCTCTACTTTTTTTTTTTAGCTAGCTCCTAATCTAATTGGCTATTGTGTCCTGGACTCAGCAGGTCAATTTGAACTAATAGACAATTCCATCTAGTCCTTGATTGTTTATATTTCCACATTTAATTTTAATCCCTAGCCTTTTGTTCAGCCCTCAGATTTCACATTGGGAAGTCTGATGGTTCAGTTCATAGTCCTCCATTTCATTGAAACCAGTTTCACAGTCCTCATTTGTTAAGGTCTGCTAGTTCAGTCTTCTCCCTAGTTCCCAGTTACACACTAAGAATGCTGATGGTACACAAGGCCTTCCCTTGACCAGTCTGAAGTAACATCTCTTTGATTACTTCTAGTGTGTTAATGTGTGCCTTTATTGGGACAGACACTCTCCCATTTCTTTTGCTTTAGCTTCTTTCTAAAAGATACAGATAGTAGTATCTGATGCATATTTTCTAAGTCATTTTATAGATGCTAAAACCACTGGCAAATGGAAAAAAACTAACCACTAGATGATCATAAGCATATAGCCCCCAGATCTACTGGAGCCTAAGGACTGATGATGTTTAACCCTTGTGACACTTCCCTCTCACCTTACCTACAACCAGTCAGAGACTTGTGCATGAGCTGATCACAAACTCTGGGATGTCTCTCCTTCACTTTGCCTTTAAAAATGCTTTACTGAAACACATCTGGGGGTTTGGGTGTTTTAAGCACTAGCCTCCCTGGACTCTGCTGCCCTGCAATAAACACTGTGCTTTCCTTCACCACAGCCCAATTTCAGCAAGTTGGTTTTACTACACATGGGGGAGGAGACCCAAGTTTGGTTTGGTAACATTCATGTACACATGAAGTGAATACTAGTACTAATGAGAATCTCAGGAGCCAAAAGGTGGAAAATTGATGGGTACATGGATCAAGAACTTAATAAAACTTACCATCTGACACTAAAATATGTTAAGTTGGTCACAGAACATGCTAGAGTGACACTAGGTCATCGGCTAACCTCCAGAAAATTACCATGCAATAAACTATACTGTAAAATGCCACTCAATCCCCCACCAAGAGGCACAATTCTCTTAAGCATTAGTTTGGCTCTGAGAGACCCAAGGCTTTGTTTAAAAAAAAAAAAGAATTATTAAGTTTCAAGGAATCAAGCACAATTTCTGGCACACTTACTTATTTTGTGCTTAAGAACTATGGCCCAGAAGTTGTAGATATCTATAAAAATGTTAAAATGTTACCAAAGTCTGTGTCCTGAGAACTTGTCTTGGTAAATGTCAGGTTGGAACTCCAAAATATAAACAGACAGAGATGTGGGTTGCATCCCACTTGCAGCTAGATTTGGGTGGACAGAACATGGGTTAAACTCCATTTGAGGCTAAGGTCCTAACAAACTGCTGCCAGCCCTGAGGTGAATTACAGCCTAGAATTACGATGGTCATTATGAGGAACATTCCAATTAGAGAAGATCATCTTAAAAGTATTAAAAACAAGGGTTCCCAAATCAAACTGAACTGGATACATATTTTAATTGTCATGCAGAAGTCTCCAAAAGGCCTAAAAATTCCAAAACAGCATCCCTGAAAGATTCACTGCAAAAAGCAAAAAGCTAACAAAAAATTTAAATTATAAAAGGTAATTAAAATGAAAGACTCTAAGACTGATGTAACTCTTACTGTTACATCATCCTCCTTTATTTGAATACTCATTCTTTTATGATGTTCTGCTTGAAACATTACTGGTTCCTCAATGTTTTATTTTTCCAGAGTTAAGGAAACCTTTTTCCTTCAGCTATCTGTGACTTACAGCAATTAGGTGAAGTATACCTTTGTAAACAAAGATGGGACATTTACTTTTTCTCTATATATGATTCCTCCAGAATTCAGAAAGTCTTGTGTATTCTCTTTGTAGCAATATAATTACTTATTTGCAGAAATTCGGTAAGAATCTGTTCTCCTTATGACAAGATACAATTGGAAACATTGGCTAAATAACCAAGGCTTTGTATAGAATATCATACTTGAGAGAGATGTACATAGACTCAGATACAAGACAACTTTAAGGAACTGTTCAGAAAAATTGGCCTGGAACTGCTTACATGGTTCCTGGCACCATTACCAGATGAGTAAGGAAGGTGACTTCCTGGCTGGCTCAGGAACTTAAGGATAGTTTTGGGGGACCTTGAGGAAAGAAGAATTTACCCTAACTATAGGTACTGAAAGAAAATTGGTGGTGAGTCCTTGGCTTGGTTTCCAGGCCTCCATTTATTTTTAAAGTTTGATCTGAGATTTTTTTATGAAAAATTCTAAGCAAATTTTTATGAAATTTCTATGAAAAAGCAAAACTATTTTTTTAAAGAAATCTTATGTCATTAATCACTATTCTTGCTCTAAATAATCAGGCCATTATTAACAAAAGCAGACTACTTTTACTATAATTATCTTTGTTTCTAAAAAATAGGGGTAACTGTAAACAGAAAAAAATTTATGTTTGTGCCTTTGTATATATGGATTCTAATTCTGTTAACTGTCTGAGGTTTTGTTGTATACCTACAAACTGGACTACACTCTGAATTCCTCCAGTTTCTTTAAATCTCTGGATGCAACTCTTCAAATTAACATTTCAAATTTTCCCTCACTTTTAAGAACATAGATTGCCCTTGCATTTTTTTTTTTTTTTTTGGAAGGGACTGTTAAGTAGTTAGAATGGAAAAAGAGTTCAGAATGGCAGTGGCTAAAAGACAAAGAAGGAGAAAAAATAGCCCAGGAAAATAGAGCAAAGGAAGATCTGAGGACTGGATTGAGTGCATCAGGTAAAACAAACAGCCCTCCTGGCTAGCCCAATTTACATAGGGTAGGCTCAGGGGCTGGAGAGAAACAAAAAAAAAGAGGAGCCAAAATTGAGCCGCAATGCTTCTCTTCTCTTTGTGTCTTTTGGGTCAGCCTGCCCTCATGCCTCCAGGATGTATTTTCCTTTGCTTGCTAAATAAAACTGAGCTGTAACACTGATCCATCCATCTCTTCAATTTTTTGCTGCAGTGAGATAGAACCAAGGAAATTACAAATGCCCCCAATATCTATGGTGCCATTTCTTGGATTTAACCTGGCTGAAACAACCTTGGCTTGGCCCCCGTAATGCAGAGGCCATGCACAGCAGAAGCCCAACTCAGTGAAAGCTCCCATGGTGGAAGTTGAAAGTAAAGAAAACCCAGCACAATGGAAGTGAAAAGAAACCCAACATGCTGAAACCAGGACAGCAAAAACAAACTCAGAGAAAGCTCACACAGCTCAGTCTCAGAAAGCACTGAAGAACTGATGGTGCTGGAGAAGTGGTACTTTTGAACTGTGGTGTTGAAGACTCTTGAGAGTCCCTTGGACTACAAGGAGATCCAACCAGTCCATTATAAAGGAGATCAGTCCTGGCTGTTCATTGGAAGGACTGATGCTGAAACTGACACTTCAATACTTTGGCCACCTCATGTGAAGAGTTGACTCATTGGAAAAGACCCTGATGCTGGGAGGGATTGAGAGCAGGATTAGAAGGGGATGACAGAGGATAAGATGGCTGGACGACATCACCGACTAGATGGACATGAGTTTGAGTAAACTCAGGGAGTTGGTGATGGACAGGGAGGCCTGGCGTGCTGTGATTCATGGGTTGCAAAGAGTCGGACACGACTGAGTGACTGAACTAAACTGAACTGAAACTACACCGTGCCTGGTTTTAGGACACAATGAAGCTCAGACTCCTGATGTCTCATTGCAAAAAAATTCAGTGAGAGCACAGAGATAGGTAAGAGGTGGATTTGTTTGGATTCAGAGAGGGGCACACTCCAAGAGTGTAGGCCATCACAGAGGGAAGTTTGGTAGCCATGGAATGTGGTGTGCTTCAGTCAGTTCAGTTCAGTTCAGTCGCGCAGTCATGTCCGATTCTTTGTGACCCCATGAATCGCAGTACGCCAGGCCTCCCTGTCCATCACCAACTCCCGGAGTTCACTCAGACTCACGTCCATTGAGTCTGTGATGCCATCCAGCCATCTCATCCTCGGTCGTCCCTTTCTCCTCCTGCCCCCAATCCCTCCCAGCATCAGGGTCCTTTCCAATGAGTCAACTCTTCGCATAAGGTGCCCAAAGTACTGGAGCTTCAGTTTTAGCATCATTCCTTCCAAAGAAATCCCAGGGTTGATCTTAGTTTATGTAAAGTGGGTGATTTCATATGCTAATGAGTGGGAGGACCATTCCAACAATTGGAATCCACGCATTCCTCGTCTTTTGATAGTGACTTGGAATTGTTCTGACACCTCTGGGCATATCATTTGGCTTGCAGATTGAGTATCAAGGTTTAGTTGAATTTGACTTGTCATCTTTAGTTCAGTTCAGTTGCTCAGTCATGTCCGACTCTTTGTGACACCAGGGACTGCAGCACAACAGGTGTCCCTGTCGATCACCAATTCCTGGAGCTTACTCAAATTCATGTCAATAGAGTTAGTGATGCCATCAAACCATCTCATTCTCTGTTAACCCCTTCTCTGCATGTATTTAATCTTTCCCAGCATCAGGGTCTTTTCCAATGAGTGAATTATTTGCATCAGGTGGCCAAAGAACTGGAGTTTCAGCTTCAGCATCAGTCCTTCCAATGAATATTCAGGACTGAATATTCCTTTAGGATGGACCATTCCTTTAGGATGGACTGATTGGATCTCCTTGAAGTCCAAGGGACTTTCAAGAGTCTTTTCCAACATCACAGTTCAAAAGAATCCATTCTTTGGGGTCAATTTTCTTTATAGTCCAATTTTCACATCTATACATGACTACTGGAAAAACCATAGCCTTGACTAGACGAACCTTGTTGGCAAAGTAATGTCTCTGCTTTCTAATATGGGACTGGATTCCATGATCTTAGTTTTCTGGATGTTGAGTTTTAAGCCAACATTTCCACTCTCCTCTTTCACTTTCATCAAGAGGCTCTTTAGTTCTTCTTTGCTTTTTGCCATAAGGGTGGTGTCATCTGCATATCTGAGGTTATTGATATTTCCCTGGCAGTCTTTATTCTAGCTTGTGTTTCATCCAGCCAAGCATTCCTTATGATGTACTCTGCTTATAAATTAAATAAGTAGAGTGACAATACACAGGCATGACATACTCCTTTCCCGATTTGGAATCAATCTGTTTTTCCATGTCCAGTCCTCTGTTGCTTCTGACCTGCATACAGATTTCTCAGGATGCAGGTCAGGTAGTCTGGTACTCCCTTTCTTGAAGAATTTTCCACAGTTTCTTGTGACCCACACATCAAAGGCTTTGGCATAGTCAATAAAGCAGAAATAGATGTTTTTCCTGAATTCTCTTGCTTCTCAATGATCTAACAGATGTTGGTAATTTGACCTCTGGTTCCTCTGTCTTTTCTAAATCTAGCTTGACACTCTGGAAGTTCATGGTTCATGTACTATTGAAGTCTAGCTTGGAGAATTTTGAGCATTTTTGCTAGCATGTGAGATGAATGCAAATTTGCAATAGTTTGAACATTCTTTGGCATTACCTTTCTTTGCGATTGGAATGAAAACTAACCTTTTCCAGTCCTGTGGCCACTGCTGAGTTTTCCAACTTTGCTGGCATGTTGAGTCCAGCACTTTCACAGCATCATATTTAGGATTTGAATAGCTCAACTGGAATTTCATCACCTCCACTAGCTTTGTTCATAGTGATGATTCCTAAGGCTTTCTTAACTTCACATTTCAGGATGTCTGGCTTTAGGTGAGTGATCACACCATTGTGGTTATCTGGGTCATGAAAATCTTTTTTGTACAGTTCTTCTGTGTATTCTTGCCACCTCTTCTTAATATATTCTACTTCTAGAAGGTCCATAACATTTCTGTCCTTTATTGTGCCCATTTTTGCATGAAATATTCCCTTGGTATCTCTAATATTCTTAAAGAGATTTCTAGTCTTTCCCAGTGTTCATTGACTTGTCATCTTGGACCCATTTGATTTTAATTTGTTTATGTTATGCCCTCGGGCTATGTCTTTCTTTCAAAAGTTGTGCCCTGCCCCTTCCCTCATGTTTCATGCTCTTTTCCTGAGCCCACTCCAGGCCTACAATATGGCCTCTACAATCTTATGGAGGGACAATCAGAAAACAGCTGGCCCTTGGGAGAGAAATGCTGTGTAATATCCAATCTTTCTAGGTATTCAGGCCTTCATCCTCCATGTTTCCTACAACATATGCAACAACAGGCAAAGATGGAGAAGCTCTATACAGTCAACAAAGATAAGACTGGGAGCTGACTGTGGCTCAGATCATGAACTCCTTATTGCCAAATTCAGACTTAAATTGAAGAAAGTGGGCAACACCACTAGACCATTCAGGTATGACATAGAACAAATCCCTTATGATTATACAGTGGAAGTGAGAAATAGATTTAACGGTCTAGATCTGATAGATAGAGTGCCTGATGATCTATGGAATGAGATTTGTGACATTGTACAGGAGACAGGGATCAAGACCATCCCCATGGAAAAGAAATGCAAAAAAGCAAAATGGCTGTCTGGGGAGGCCTTACAAATAGCTGTGAAAACAAGAGAGGCAAAAAGCAAAGGAGAAAAGGAAAGATATAAGCATCTGAATGCAGAGTTCCAAAGAATAGCAAGAAGAGATAAGAAAGCCTTCTTCAGTGATCAATGCAATAAAGGAAAAGAACAGAATGGGAAAGACTAGAGATCTCTTCAAGAAAATTAGAGATAACAAGGGAATATTTCATGCAAAGATGGGCTTGATAAAGGACAGAAATGGTCTAGACCTAACAGAAGCAGAGATATTAAGAAGAGGTGGCAAGTATACATGGAAGAACTGTACAAAAAAGATATTCATGACCCAGATAATCATGATGATGTGATGACTAATCTAGAGCCAGACATCTTGCAATGTGAAGTCAAATGGGCCTTAGAAAGCATCACTACAAACAAAGCTAGTGGAGGTGATGGTATTCCAGTTGAGCTGTTTCAAATCCTGAAAGATGATGCTGTGAAAGTGCTGGACTCAACATGCCAGCAAATCTGGAAAACTCAGCAGTGGCCACAGGACTGGAAAAGGTCAGTTTTCATCCCAATTCCAAAGAAAGGCAATGCCAAAGAATGCTCAAACTACTGCACAATTTCACCCATCTCACATGCTAGTAAAGGAATGCTCAAAATTCTCCAAGCCAGACTTCAACAATATGTGAACCGTGAACTCCCTGATGGTTTTAGAAAAGGCAGAGGAACCAGAGATCAAATTGCCAACATCTGCTGGATCATGGAAAAAGCAAGAGAGTTCCAGAAAAACATCTATTTCTGCTTTATTGACTATGCCAAAGCCTTTGACTGTGTGAATCACAGTAAACTGTGGAAAATTCTGAAAGAGATGGGAATACCAGACCACCTGACCTGCCTCTTGAGAAATCTGTATGCAAGTCAGGAAGCAACAGTTAGAACTGGACTTGGAACAACAGACTGGTTCCAAATAGGAAAAGGAGTACATCAGGGCTGTATATTGTCACCCTGCTTATTTAACTTACATACAGAGTACATCATGAGAAATGCTGGACTGGAAGAAACACAAGCTGGAATCAAGATTGCCAGGAGAAATATCAATAATCTCAGATATGCAAATGACACCACCCTTATGGCAGAAAGTGAAGAGGAGCTAAAAAGCCTCTTGATGAAAGTGAAAGAGGAGAATGAAAAAGTTGGCTTAAAGCTCAACATTCAGAAAACGAAGATCATGGCATCTGGCCCCATCACTTCATGGGAAATAGATGGGGAAACAGTAGAAACAGTGTCAGACTTTGTTTTTTTGGGCTCCAAAATCACTGCAGATGGTGACTGCAGCCATGAAATTAGAAGACGCTTACTCCTTGGAAGAAAAGTTATGACCAACCTAGATAGTATATTCAAAAGCAGAGACATTATTTTGCCGACTAAGGTCCATCTAGTCAAGACTATGGTTTTTCCTGTGGTCATGTGTGGATGTGAGAGTTGGACTGTGAAGAAGGATGAGCACAGAAGAATTGATGCTTTTGAACTGTGGTGTTGGAGAAGACTCTTGAGAGTCCCTTGGACTGCAAGGAGATCCAATCAGTCCATTCTGAAGGAGATCAACCCTGGGATTTCTTTGGAAGGAATGATGCTAAAGCTGAAGCTCCAGTACTTTGGCCACCTTATGCGAAGTGTTGACTCATTGGAAAAGACCCTGATGCTGGGAGGGATTGGGGGCAGGAGGAGAAGGGGACCACCGAGGATGAGATGGCTGGATGGCATCACGGACTCAATGGACGTGAGTCTGAGTGAACTCGGAGCTGGTGATGGACAGGGAGGCCTGGCGGGCTGTGATTCATGGGGTCGCAAAGAGTCAGACACAACTGAGCGACTGAACTGAATACAGCAACAGTATTTCTCAGGGGACCTGCTAGGGCGTGTGACAAGCACACAATGCCTGCTAGAAGGCCATATGTTGGTGGAATCTGTCTAAGGGCAATTGGGCTTCCAGGGACAACAGTTGCCACTTTGGGAGTTAGCACTGCAGGCCATTTGGGGCCAAACTCTTACCACCCTTCTCCCAAAGTTACAAACATACTTCCTGATCAAATCTCCACTCCACTTTTATGAAACATCTGGTTTGTTGCCTCTTATCAGTTTTTTTTAAGCCACTTACTAACTTCTACAACCAAGACCCTGCCCCCCCTGTAGGCAACATTGCTCCACTCTGCCTATTATTAAAATACTCTAATGTCCCAAACAGACCAGATAACCTGTTCCTTTGTCATTACTTTTGTTATTACCTAAATTAGGTCTATGACAATGAAATGTTTACCATTGGAAATACCCTAAACTGCTCTTATGGAGGACTAGGGGAGGAAATCAGTGACTTACATTCCCTTAGAGCAATAAGAGCATAAGGCTTATGGCCATTTTTCCAGGTTCCCAGTCTCAGGGCATGCCCCCCCTGTAGGCACATTGCTCCACTCTGCCTATTATTAAAATACTCTAATGTCCCAAACAGACCAGATAACCTGTTCCTTTGTCATTACTTTTGTTATTACCTAAATTAGGTCTATGACAATGAAATGTTTACCATTGGAAATACCCTAAACTGCTCTTATGGAGGACTAGGGGAGGAAATCAGTGACTTACATTCCCTTAGAGCAATAAGAGCATAAGGCTTATGGCCATTTTTCCAGGTTCCCAGTCTCAGGGCACAGGCTTGGATTGCTTTACAATCCAAGCCAGTGATGAGTTAAGATTACAACGCCTTAATACTACCCAGAACTAGTCATGCTGGAGAGCTTAGGGACATCCAACTCCAGCTTGGAATCCCAGGAGACTTACCTTCCTCGACCTACCTAAAGATCTGGTCTTTGGGAGGTTGTCATGCCTCAACCTGCTTGGGAATCTACCAGTCCAGGGATCCCAGGAGGTTGACATGCCTCGAACTCCCCAGGGACCAATTCTCAGGATGCTGACCTGCCTCAATCTGCCCAGGGATTCTACCTCCAGGAGGCTTCATGCCTCAGCCTGCCTGGGGATCTGCACCCTGACCCAGGGATGCCTGGCTCTCAGGTTGCAACAGTATTGGGTAGGATAAGCTTCAGAAACACTCACCCCTAAGGAAGTCCACCCATGGAAATAGAAGGAAATCCATTAGCTGTGGGACTATGTCCAGTCTCAGCAATAACTCAGGAGCTCAATAGGAACCCTGTTGCCTTTCTGGAAAGAGGCCCTCCAAAAGTTTGCCAATCTGGACTTAGGCTCTTATGAGGGACAGGTGATTTTAAAGGACAAATGCCTGTCCCAACGTGCATCAGACATAAGGATAAAGTTACAAGAGCTACAGCATCAAGACTCTGCTTCCTCTTTAGATGAGATGGTCCAGACAGCCACCACTACCTTTTATAACAGAGAACAAGAGAGGGAACCCAAGGCCCAGGAAAGGGAGAAAAGGAAAGAGACAAGGCATGCCTAGATGATGGCTGCCCTCAGGGAAACCCCAAGTCCTTAAAGTACAAGGGATGAGGGAAATGCCTAATCTATAGAAAGGCGGGTCACTGGGACAAAGAATGTCAAAACTGTGGCAAGTCTCCTTAAATGCCATTAGCTGAAACACTGGGCAGCACTCTGTCCTGGGGACCCAAAAGCCTCAAGGTCAAATGCCAAGCCTTCTCTCACTATGGTTCAACAGGACTGAAGTGGATTGCTCCAGCCAGTTAACTTGTCATAGATAACCATCATGGGGCTATAGCCAAGTATGCAACTGGATATAGCAGGTAGGTCTGAAAATTTTTTGGTAGATACAGAGACTACCTTCTCTGTCCTGACCTCCTACTCCAGAGCCTTCTCCTCCAAAACCTGTACAATTGTGGGTGCTACAGGGAAAAACAATTACAAAATGATTCACCTGAGCACTTCTTTGTTGCTAGGATGGACACATATTTTCCCACCAGTTTCTAGTGGTCCCTGAGTGTCCTACTCCCTTAATGGGAAGAGATCTTTCCCTTCCTTTGAAATTTTACAGCTATTGCAGTCCTCTTAGAACATGCTTTAAAACTCTCTGTTGGGGGCAAACTAACTGTTTTACCAGCCACCAGGTGAAACAATTCCTGAATGGGAGAAGCAATTTATGGATGTCTGTTCAAAGATCCTCAGATATCAAATAATGATGATGGAAAAAACAGGCATGACTTTATCCCCTTGTGAAGTTCTTAACCCAGCCATACTCCTGCCTACTTCTGAAGGCTCTCTTCCTTTTCACTCTTGACTTAGAAACCTTGGACCACTGGACAAAACCCCAAGAAGTATTGTCAGAAGGTCCTCTGACCAATCCTGATGAAATCTGGTACACTGATGGAAGCAGCTTTGTCTTGGATGGAAAAAGAAGAGCTGGATATGCAGTAGTCTCCAATTTTGAGACCATAGGGGCTAAACCTTTGCCACCAGGTACTTCAGCCCAGTTAGCTGAGCTCATAGCCCTGACTCGAGCTTTAGAGCTGGGAAAAGGAAGAATATAGCCACTCACACTGACTCCAAGTATGCCTTTCTGGTGCTACTTGCACATGCTGCTATTTGAAAAGAAAGAGGCCACTTGACCACCCGAGGGTCCCCAATCAAATATGGTGATCAAATCCTTAGGCTCTTGGAAGCAGTCCATCTGCCCACTGCAGTTTCAATCTCCTATTGTAAAGGGAGATTGAAAAGGGGAGCACAGAAGTGGCATGAGCGAAGCAAGCAGCTGATCAGCAGCTAAAAGAGCAGCATTACAGAACAATGAGATAATAGGGGCTGCCACCTGAGTTCCACAGACTAATCTGCCAGAAACTCCTTCATATACTGAAGGTGAGACTCTTAAAGCTAAGAGTGAGGGCTTTCAAGAAGATCATATGGGGTGGTTCCACAAGGAGGGACTCCTTCTTCTTCCTGGGAACTTCCAATGGATGTTGGTTAACTCCTTACATGCCACCACTCATTTAGGGGGAAAAGTGTTCCAAAGATTACTAGAAAGGTCCTTCAGAAGAACAGGCCTCCAAATGACACAGGGAGTATCCTACTTGCCAATTAAAAAACCCTTAAGGAGCTCAAAGACCCCAGATTGTCCAGCCAGTCCAATGACGTGAGACCTACCCAGGAGAGGAATGGCAGATGGACCTCATCCAGATGCCAGTTTCTCAAGGGTTTAAATACCTATTAGTCATGATAGATACAATGACAGGATGGATTGAAGGCTTTCCCACCTGGACTGAGAAGGCTGAGGAAGTGGTAAAATACTGCTCCATGAAATTCTGAGATTTGGTCTGCCCAGGTCATTACAAAGTGACAATGGGACATCATTTACTTCTAAGGCCACCCAAGGGGTCTCTAAAGCATTGGACATTACTTATTATCTCCATTGTGCCTGGAGGCCTCAGTTTTCAAGAAAGGTAGAAAGAGACAATCAATTCTTAAAATCAGCAATAAAAATAGATAATGGCCACCTCATGTGAAGAGTTGACTCATTGGAAAAGACTCTGATGCTGGGAGGGATTGGGGGAGGAGGGGAAGGTGATGACCGAGGATAAGATGGCTGGATGGCATCATGGATTCGATGGATGTGAGTCTGAGTGAACTCCGGGAGATGGTGATGGACAGGGAGGCCTGGCACGCTGCGATTCATGGGGTCGCAAAGAGTAGGACACGGCTGAGCGACTGGACTGAACTGAATGCAGGAGATCTCCCTGGGATGGAAGGAGACTTTACCAATAGCTCTCCTCCACACCCATATTGCCCAAATAAGGGAAAGTTTGGTCTTAGTCCTTATGAGGTGGTATATGGGAGACCTTTTGTTTCTGTCAGTGACCTCTTCCTAGATCCAGAGGCTCAGACCCTCCTGTCTTATACCATGGCCAATGGGCAATTCCAACAGGACATACACTTGTGGGGTGTCAACCAGGACCCAAATGATTCTAAAGAGCTACCACTATAAGCTCCAGGGACTCAAGTCCTAATTAGCATCTGGAAAGATGTGTCTCCAAAGGCTCAACTCCATCCCACATGGAAGGGCCCCTGCCCTGTAATATTTTCTATCCCCATAGCAGTCACAGTACCAGGACACAACTCTTGTATGCACTACCCACGAGTCAAGCCATGGAAGAAAACAGAAGACAGTCAATACACCTGTGAGCCCCTGGGAGATCTTAGACACCTATTCATGACTACAAATGAGTGCCATTCTAATGAATACCTCCAAAACTAAGTTTCTAGGGATAAGATTTCTCAGGACGTCTCTGAAGAGCCAATACAGCTTGGCAGGGGTTGCACTTCAAAACAGACAGGTAATAGATCTCCTGATCCCTGAACAAGGAGGGACTTGAGTCATTTTGAATGAGTAGTGTTTTTTCTGGGTAAATACCTCCAGCTAGGTTAAAGAAAGTCTCACAGTCCTCAAGAAAAACATTCAGATCCTACAGGATCTCAAAGAATGAGCTACAGAGTTCTCGGGGTGGCTAAAATCTCTCTTTGGGGGATCCTTCTCCTGGCTATGGTGAATTTGGAGCTGGCTAATGCCCCTACTAATCCTGTTATCACCATATTTATGCTGCTTATGATTTCTCTATGTATATCAATTGTCCAACCCATTTTGTCTCTGCCCAGGTCAACAAACTACAACATGCAGTGCCAGTTCAAAAAGGATATTTAAAACTACAGCCAAACATGGGAAATATCACTCACCCTTAGATGGACTCCGCTATAAGAATTTATAGGCTATAGACTAGCAAGAAAGGGAGGTCCAATGGCCCTCACCATCCCATTTCAGCAGGAAGTAACCAGAGAACTTGACACCCCTATTCCCAAAGAAGTGGACCTCCCGTCTCTTGAGCGGGGAATATTTGGTAGTTAGAATAGGAAAAAGGAGTCCAGAATGGTGGTGGCTAAAAGACAAAGAAGGGAAAAGCCCAGGAAAATAGAACAAAGGAAGGTCTGAGGACTGCAGTGAGAACCTCAGGTAAAACAAACAGCCATCCTGGCTAGCCCAATTTACACAGGGCAGACTCAGGGGAGGAGAAAAAACATATAAAAAGAGGAGTCAAAATTGAGCTTCTCTTCCCTTCACATCTTTTGGGTCGGCCTGCCCTCATGCCTTGAGGGTGTATTTTCCTTTGCCTGCCAAATAAAACTGACTTGTAACACTGATCCATTCATCGCTTTAAATTTTTGCTGCAGCGAGACAGAAGCGAGGAGATTGCAAACTCCCCTAACAGCACTAAATCAAGTCCTCCTTAATACCTAGATGGGAGCCAAAGATCAGAGACTAATCTTGGGTCCACATCTCCTACTTAAAAAAGGCTCCTTTAGGCTCTAGGAACTGTATATCAGCTGGAAACCTGAAAATCAGATTGACTTGGAAGACAGGAAACTGATATCAAGGCAGACTGCTTCCTCTTACAATGCCAGGTCAGTTTTTTTTTTTTTTTTTTCATTTTTCTTTCCCTCTCCAACAGTCCTTTTATTAATTTTTATACCATAAATATCTTTATAACTCTTTTGTACACCTTTTGCTTTGAGCTGGCCTGGAAAAACAATGATATCTCAGGCTATACAAAGGGGGATAATCCAATCTCCAAACAACTGCTAGACCTGACACAGTGTCAGTAGTTTTCCCCATCAATTTCTCCCTGATTTCCTATGCCTCACTTACTCTGGAGCAAACTCAGCCCCTTCTTTAATGTGTCAGACCAGGATGTCCATTTCCCTCTCTGGTTAACAACCTCAAACTCAGGAAACCCTTTTTCAGACTCTGTACAAAGAAAAAGGACACAATTCATGAGTAAGAAATAAAACCACCCGTGTGCTCTGCTGCTGCTGCTGCTGCTGCTAAGTCGCTTCAGTCCTGTCCGACTCTGTGCGACCCCATAGACGGCAGCCCACCAGCCTTCCCCATCCCTGGGATTCTCCAGGCAAGAACACTGGAGTGGGCTGCCATTTCCTGCTCTACAGACTCTTAAAATTTTACTAGTCTCCATGGCTGTCACCTTTCCAATTCTGGACCACAAACTCAAATAGGAATTACCAAAAGCATTCATGATTCAAAACTAGCTTTCTTTAACTAAGGAGGTAAAAGGTCTGTACTTTGAAAACTATAAGACACTGATAGAAGAATTTGAAGATGACAAAAATAAAAATGGAAAAAGACAGACCATGCACGTGGGCTGGAAAAATTCATATTGTTAAAATGTCCACACTACACGAAACCATGTACAGATTCAATGAAACCCCTACCAAAATAACAATGGCACTTTTAAAAGAACTGAAATCAATCACCCCAAAATTTGTACAGAAACAGAAAAGACTGTCAACAGTCAAGGCCATCTTAATAAAGAAGAGCAAAGCCAGAACTAAGTCATGCTCACCGATTTCAAATTATAGCAAAAAGCTATAGTAATCAAAACAGTATGGTACTGGCACAGAAACACATATATAGTTCAATAGAGCATATTAGAAAACCCAGAAATAAAACCACTTTATATGGTCAATTAGTTTATGACAAAAGAACTAAGAATATACAGTGGGAAGAAGTCTTGTCAATGAGTGTTACAAAACTGGACAGCTACATGAGAGAAATGAAAATAGACCATTTTCTTACCTGATTTTAGAAAATAAATGCAAAATGTATTAAAGGCTTAAATGTAAGACCTGAAACCATTAAACTCCCAGAAGAAATATAGGCACTGGTCTTGGCAGCACTTTTTGCAACTGTGTCCTCAAGTGAGGGCAATAAAAGTAAAAATAAATATATGGAGCTATACTCTGCTAAATATAGCTTTTCCATAGTGAAAGAAATCATTAAAAAATTCAAAAGGCAGCCTAATGAATAGGAGATGGTATTTACAAAATATATATAAGAGGTTAATATCTAAAATATATCAAGAATTCAAACCACTTGATATCTTTAAAAAATCCAACATTAAAAAAGAAAAATCCAATCAGGGTAGAACCCCTGAATAGACATTTGTTGTTGTTGTTGTTGTTGTTTTGCAAAGAAGACATTCAGATAGCCAACAGATACGTTAAAAGATGCTAAATATCACTAATAATCTGAGAAATGCAAATCAAAATCACAATGAGATATTACCTCATGCTTATCAGAATAACAATTATAAAAGAAAGAAAGACAGGAAGAAAAGAAGGAAGGAATGAAGAAAGTGTTGGCACAAAAAGATGATTACAGAACCCTTATATAATGGTGGGGATATAAATCAGTGAAGCCATTATGGAAAACAGTATGAAGTTTACTCAAAAAATTAAAAGTTAGAACTACCAGACAATCCAGAAATACCACTTTTAGGTGTTTTGGAAGAAAGCAAAAGCACTAATTTGAAAAGAAATATGCATCTCTATGTTTATTGCTATTATTTACAATAACCAAGATATGGAAGCAAACTAAGTGTCAATAAATGAGTGGATAAAGAAGAAATGGTATGTGTGTGTGTGTTTATATATATAAAATGGAGGATGTGATATATATAGATATATATATGTATATATATATATATATATAATTGAATGTTACTCAGAAACAGAAAAAAATGAAATCTTGCCATTTGCAACAAAGTGGATATACCTAGAAGTTATTACACTAAGGAAATAAGCCATACAGAAAAAGGCAAAGACCAGAATATTTCATGTATATGTGGAACAGAAGAAACAAATGAGCAAACAAAACAGAATAGAAACACCTCATAGATACAAAGAACATTCTGGCAGTTGTCAAGGAGGAAGAGGGAGAGAGATTGGGCAAAATACGTGAAGAGAAAAAAAGGTAAAACATTCCAGTTATAAAATAAATAAATCATGAGGATGTAATGTACAGCATAAGGGATATAATCTATAATATGTTATATGACAGATGTTACTAGACTTATCATGTTGATCAGTTTATAACACATATAAATTTTGAACCACTATGTTGTAAATCTGTACCTAATATGATATTGTACATCAACTATATTTCAAAACAATAAAAACTTTCTTTGAGAGATTACCACTCCCCAGGTTAGAAGTAAGTGCAAATGAGGCTATGATCAGGAACTTCTATTTAACCCTTGAAGATACCGCAGAATCTGTTGCTAAAGCTGTAGCTGCCTAACAAAAACCCCTACAGTTTCTTGCCAAAGTTGTTCTTGATAATAAGATAGCTCTTAATTATCTTTTCATTGAGCAAGGAAGTGTCTGTGCTATGACCAACACTACTTGCTGCACCTGGATTAACACTTCTAATGAAGTTGAAACTCAGCTACATAAGATGACTGAATAAGCCACTTGGCTTTAAAAAGTGACTTCTTCAAAACAATCTCTTTTGACTTTGGTTTTAATTAGTCTGGGTCTTGGGGACAATGGCTGTGAAGTGCACTCCAGGCATTGAAAATTATCCTCCTTGTAATGATTGTAATAGTCTCCCTGGTGCACTATATTTTCTCAAAAGCTTTGAATTCATGTCTGTAGCCACTAACCACCGAGTAAAGGATCTCCCTAAGACTGGAATGTCAGGAAAGCAACAAAGAGAATGACTGACTTTAAAAATGTAAACCTAAAGGCTTTTGAATGTCACAGAAATTTGGCAAAAATGCCATGACCTGTGATACCACACAAAGGATCAGAAAAAATTCAAGAATTTTACAGTTGTAGAAGGAAATGGGGCTAATGCCTTATTTTTTTGTCTTTTTACATTTAAATTTATTTATTTTTAATTGGAGGATAATTGCTTTAAAATGTTGTATTGGTTTCTGCTATAAAACAGTGTATATCAGTCATAACTATATATATATACATATATAAAATCTGCCTGCATATACATATATATGTGTGTGTATATATATATCTATATATATCTATCTATATATTCTTTCCCTGTTGAGTCTCTCTCCCACCCCACCCCCATTCCATCTCTCTAGGTCATCATAAACTGCTGGTCTGGGCTCCCTGTGTTATATAGCAGCTTCTTACTAGCTATCCTAAATGTCCATTGAATGATGAATGGATAAAGAAGTTGTGGTACATATATACAATGGCAATTACTGAGTCATAAAAAGGAATGAATATGAGTCAGTTCAATTGAGGTGGATGAATCTAGAGCCTGTTATACAAGTGAAGTAAAACAGAAAGAAAAACACAAATATTGTATATTGATGCATATATTAAAGAAGGAAATGTCAACCCACTCTGGCATTCTTACCTGGGAAATCTCAAGAATGGAGGATGCTGGTAGGCTACAGTCCATGGGATGACTACAGTCCAACTTGGTGACTAGAAAGCAACAACAACCAATATATGGCATCTAGAAAAATGGTACGGGTGAACCTATCTGCAGGGCATGATTAGAGACACAGACATAGAGAATGGACTTGTGGACATCACTGGGGAAGGAGAGGGTGAGACAAATTGAGAGAGTAGCATTGATGTATATACACTGCCATCTGTATTGCCTTAGATTTTGATAACATCTCACACCTAAGCTGAGAGTCTGATTAGGGGGGAACCTTTAAAAAAAGAGACAAGAGATTCAAAACAGGATGACTTTTGTGTTATGTCTATGTCACCAAGTGAAGTCATTCAGTCATGTCCAACTCTTTGCAACCCCCATGGACTATAGCCTACCAGGCTCCACAGTCTATGGAATTTTCAGGCAGAGTACTGGAGTGGGTTGTCATTTTCTTCTCTAGGGGATCTTCCTGACCCAGGGATCAAACCTGGATCTCCTGCATTGCAGAGAGAGGCTTTATCATCTGAGCCACCAGGGATTTCCAAATTCAGACTTAAATTGAAGAAAGTGAGGAAAACCACAAGACCATTCAGGTATGACCTAGATCAAATCCCTTATGATTATACAATGGGAGTGAGAAATAGATTTAAGGGACTAGATCTGATAGACAGAGTGCCTGATGAACAATGGACAGAGGTTCATGACATTGTAGAGGAGACAGGGATCAAAACCATCCTCAAGAAAAAGAAATGCAAAAAAGTAAAATGGATGTCTGTGGAGGCCTTACAAATAGCTGTGAAAAGAAAAGAAGCCAAAAGCAAAGGAGAAAATGAAAGATATACCCATGTGAAAGCAGACTTGCAAGGAGAGATAAAAGCATTCCTCAGTGATCAGTACAAAGAAATAGAGGAAAACAATAGAATGGGAAAGACTAGAGATCTCTCCAAGAAAATTAGAGATACCAAGGGAACATTTCACACAAAGATGGTCTCAATAAAGGATAGAAATGGTATGGACATAACAGAAGCAGAAGATATTAAGAAGAGGTGGAAAGAATACACAGAAGAACTGTACAAAAAAGATTTTCATGACACAGATAATCACGATGATATGATCACTCACCTAGAGCCAGACATCCTGGATTGTGAACTCAAGTGGGCCTTAGGAAGCATCAATATGAACAAAGGTAGTGGAGATGATGGAATTCCAGTTGAGCTATTTCAAATCCTAAAAGATGATGCTGTGAAAGTGCTATACTCAATATGCCAGCACATTTGGAAAACTCAGCTGTGGCCACAGGACTGGAAAAGGTCCGTTTTCATTCCAATCCCAAAGAAAGGCAATGCCAAAGAATGTTAAAACTACCACGCAATTGCACTCATCTCACATGCTAGTAAAGTAATACTCAAAATTCTCCAAGACAGGCTTCAGCTATATGTGAACTGTGACTTCCAGATGTTCAAGCTGGTTTTAGAAAAGGCAGAGGAACCAGAGATCAAATTGTCAACATCTGCTGGGTCATCAAAAAAGCAAGAGAATCCAGAAACATATCTATTTCTTCTTTATTATGCCAAAGCTTTCAACAGTGTGGATCACAATAAACTGTGGGAAATTCTTCAGGTGATAGGAATATCAGACCTCCTCACCTGATTCTTGAGAAACCTGTATGCAGGTCAAGAAGCAATAGTTAGAACTGGACATGGAACAACAGACTGGTTTCAAACAGGAAAAGGAATACGTCAAGGCTGTATATTGTCATCCTGCTTATTTATTTAATTTATACGCAAAATACATCATGAGAAATACTGGGCTGGATGAAGCACAAGCTGGAATCATGATTGCTGGGAGAAATATTAATTACCTCAAATATTAATTACCCTTATGGTAGAAAGTGAAGAAGAACTAAAGAACCTCTTGATAAAAGTGAAAAAGGACAGTGAAAACATTGGCATAAAGCTCAGCACTCAGAAAACTAAGATCATGGCATCTGATTACATCATTTCATGGCAAATAGATGGAGAAACAGTGGAGACAGTGAAAAACTTTATTTCTTTTGGCCCCCAAATCACTGCAGATGGTGATCACAGCCATGAAATTAAAAGATACTTACTCCTTGGAAGGAAAGTTATGACCAACCTAGATAGCATATTAAAAAGCAGAGACATTACTTTGCCAACTAAGGTCCATCTAGTCAAGGCTATGGTTTTTCCAGTAGTCATGTATGCATATGAGAGTTGGACTATAAAGAAAGCTGAGCACTGAAAAATTGATGCTTTTGAACTGTGGTGTTGGAGAAGACTCTTGAGAGTCCCTTGGACTTCTAGGAGATCCATCCAGTCCATCCTAAAGGAGATAAGTCCTTGTTGTTCTCTGGAAGGTCTGATGTTGAAGGTGAAATTCCAATACTTTGGCCACTTGATGGGAAGAGTTGACTCATTTGTAAAGACCTTGATGCTGGGAAAGATTGAGGCAGGAGAGAAGGGGACAGCAGAGGATGAGATGGTTGGATGGCATCACTGACTCAATGGACATGAATTTGGGTAAACTCTGGGAGTTGTTGATGGACAGGGAGGCCTGGTATGCTGCAGTCCATGGGGTCACAAAGAGTTGGACACAACTGAGTGACTGAACTGAACCATGTTACCAAATTGAGACTTTAAATCTAGCTTAATTATTGTTTTAACCTCTCCCAGGTGAGGAGTCTTAAAAAATTACCTGGTCAACATCAGACTGACAGTCTTACTGATAGACCCCTGGCATCCCTAATGGAAGGTGACCTTGTCACATACAGTCCACTCTTTATTATTAACTCCCTCATTCCACCCTGTCTGCCTTTAAAGGTCTTGCATTTTGCACAGCTCATCCAAGCACCTTTCAATTTGCTAGATGGGATTGCACCCCATTCATGAACCATTGAATAAAGCCTATAAAATCCATTGAAAAAATCCACTTGTTTATTGCTAGTATATATAAAAGCAATTGGTTTTTGTATGTTAACCTTATATTCTACATTGTTGTTGCAATCACGTATCAATTCCAAGAGTTTTTGTTTATTTTTATCTTTAGCTCATGCTCAACATTTTCCATAGCCTCATGAGCTACCAATTTGTAATATGTATCACTTTATTCTCTCTTGAAGGCAGAATTTTATCTCATTCATCTTATACCTAGAATACTAAGGATAACACTTTAGGTACATGTTTTCTAAAAGGTTTGAAATAAATGTGTTTGTGACATTGGAAATCATGACTTCATTCTAAAATTTTTCTTAATTTCAGCTAATATATATAATTTTATTTTTAAAAAAATAGTTATAAAGCAACATACTTTCATTATTTTCTTTTATTCAAAGTGCCTTGAACTTAAAATATTTTTAATGGTATTTCTTGAAACATGATAGATAAAAGCCACTTCTAGTTTCCAGTAAAACACTTCACCCCAATAATGAGTCTCAAAATATCTCAAAATGTATTCTGAAGTTTCATCCAATATTAAAAGTGGATCATTTATTTGATTTAAAAATGACAGAAAAGTATAATTGTTTGCTAAGCAATTTCACAAATTTGGCTATATCTAGAGCCAGACATCCTGGAATGTGAAGTCAAGTGGGCCTTAGAAAGCATCACTACAAACAAAGCTAGTGGAGGTGATGGAACTCCAGTTGAGCTGTTTCAAATCCTGAAAGATGATGCTGTGAAAGCGCTTCACTCAGTTTGCCAGCAAATTTAGAAAACTCAGCAGTGGCCACAGGACTGGAAAAGGTCAGTTTTCATTCCAGTCCTAAGGAAACGCAATGCCAAAGAATGCTCAAACTACAACACAATTGCACTCATCTCACATGCTAGTAAAGTAATGCTCAAAATTCTCCAAGCCAGACTTCAGCAATACATGAACCGTGAACTCCCTGAAGTTCAAGCTGGTTTTAGAAAAGGCAGAGGAACCAGAGATCAAATTGCCAACATGTGCTGGATCATGGAAAAAGCAAGAGAGTTCCAGAAAAAACATCTATTTCTGCTTTATTGACTATACCAAAGCCTTTGACTGTGTGGATCACAATAAACTGTGGAAAATTCCAAAAGAGATGGGAACACCAGACTACCTGACCTGCCTCTTGAGAAACCTATATGCAGGTCAGGAAGCAACATTTAGAACTGGACATGGCACAACAGACTGGTTCCAAATAGGAAAAGGAGTACGTCAAGGCTGTATATTGTCACCCTGATTATTTAACTTCTATGCAGAGTACATCATGAGAAACGCTGGACTAGAATAAACACAAGCTGGAATCAAGATTGCTGGGAGAAATATCAATAGCCTCAGATATGCAGATGACACCACCCTTATGGCAGAACGTGAAGAGGAGCTAAGAAGCCTCTTGTTGAAAGTGAAAGAGGAGAGTGAAAAAGTTGGCTTAAAGCTCAACATTCAGAAAACGAAGATCATGGCATCTGGCCCCATCACTTCATGGGAAATAGATGGGGAAACAGTAGAAACAGTGTCAGACTTTGTTTTTTTGGGCTCCAAAATCACTGCAGATGGTGACTGCAGCCATGAAATTAAAAGATGCTTACTCGTTGGAAGAAAAGTTATGACCAACCTAGATAGTATATTCAAAAGCAGAGACATTATTTTGCTGACTAAGGTCCGTCTAGTCAAGGCTATGGTTTTCCCTGTGGTCATGTATGGATGTGAGAGTTGGACTGTGAAGAAGGCTGAGCACCGAAGAATTGATGCTTTTGAACTGTGGTGTTGGAGAAGACTCTTGAGAGTCCCTTGGACTGCAAGGAGATCCAACCAGTCCATTCTGAAGGCGATCAACCCTGGGATTTCTTTGGAAGGAATGATGCTAAAACTGAAGCTCTAGTACTTTGGGCACCTTACGCGAAGAGCTGACTCATTGGGAAAGACCCTGATGCTGGGAGGGATCAGGGGCAGGAGGAGACGGGGACGACCGAAGATGAGATGGCTGGATGGCATCACGGACTCAATGGACGTGAGTCTGAGTGAACTCCGGGAGTTGGTGATGGACAGGGAGGCCTGGCATGCTGCGATTCATGGGGTCACAAAGAGTCGGACACGACTGAGTGACTGAACTGAACTGAAAAAAATCATTTAGATATTAACAGAACTGATTTCTGTTTAATGACTGCCATGAAATTAAAAGACGCTTACTTCTTGGAAGGAAAGTTATAACCAACCTAGATAGCATATTCAAAAGCAGAGACATTACTTTGCCAACAAAGTTCTGTCTAGTCAAGGCTATGGTTTTTCCACTAGTCATGTATGGATGTGAGAGTTGGAACTTGAAGAAAGTTGAGCACTGAAGAATTTTTTTTATAATTATTACAATTTTTTTACTTTACAATATTGTATTGGTTTTGCCATACATCAACATGAATCTGCCACAGGTGTACACATGTTCCCAATCCTGAACCCCCCTCCCACCTCCCTCCCCATACCATCTCTCTGGGTCATCCCAGTGCACTAGCCCCAAGCATCCTGCATACTGCATCAAACCTAGACTGGTAATTCATTTCTTATATGATATTATACATGTTACAATGCCATTCTCCAAAATCATCCCACCCTCTCCCTCTCCCACAGAGTCCACAAGACTGTTCTATACATCTGTGTCTCTTTTGCTGTCTTGCATACAGGGTTATTGTTTCCATCTTTCTAAATTCCATATATATGCATTAGTATACTGTATTGGTGTTTTTCTTTCCAGCTTACTTCACTCTGTATAATAGGTTCCACTTTCATCCACCTCTTTAGAACTGATTCAAATGTATTCTTTTTAATGGCTGAGTAATACTCCATTGTGTATATGTACCACAGCTTTCTTATCCATTCATCTGCTGATGGACATCTAGGTTGCTTCCATGTCCTGGCTATTATAAACAGTGCTGTGATGAACATTGGGGTACACGTGTCTCTTTCAATTAAGGTTTCCTCAGTGTGTATGCCCAGCTGTGGGATTACTGGGTCATAAGGCAGTTCTATTTGCAATTTTTTAAGGAATCTCCACACTGTTCTCCATAGTGGCTATACTAATTTGCATTCCCACCAACAGTGTAAGAGGGTTCCTTTTTCTCCACACCCTCTCTAGCATTTATTGCTTGCAGACTTTTGGATCTCAGCCATTCTGACTGGTGTGAAATGGTACCTCACTGGGGTTTTGATTTGCATTTCTCTGATAATGAGTGATGTTGAGCATCTTTTCTTATGTTTGTTAGCCATCTGTATGTCTTCTTTGGAGAAATGTCTATTTAATTCTTTGGCCCATTTTTTTGATTGGGTCATTTATTTTTCTGGAATTGAGCTGCATAAGTTGCTTGTATATTTTTGAGATTAGTTGTTTGTCAGTTGCTTCATTTGCTATTATTTTTTCCCATTCTGAACACTGTCTTTTCACCTTGCTTATAGTTTTCTTTGTTGTGCAGAAGCTTTTAATTTTAATTAGGTCCCATTTGTTTATTTTTGCTTTTATTTCCAGTATTCTGGGAGCGCTGAAGAATTGATGCTTTTTAACTGTAGTGTTGGAAAAGACTGTTGAGAGTCCCTTGGACTGCAAGGAGATCCAACCAGTCCATTCTAAAGGAGTTCAGCCTTGGGTATTCTTTGGAAGGAATGATGCTAAAGCTGAAACTCCAGTACATTGGCAACCTCATGCAAAGACTTGACTCATTGGAAAAGACTGATGCTGGGAGGGATTGGGGGCAGGAGGAGAAGGTGACAACAGAGGATGAGATGGCTGGATGGCATCACCGACTTGATGGACATGAGTTTGAGTGAACTCTGGGAGTTGGTGATGGACAGGGAGGCCTGGCATGCTGCAATTCATGGGATCTGAAAGAGTCAGAAATGACTGAGTGACTGAACTGAACTGATCTGAACTGAAAGTTCTTTATCAAATAAGTTAATGCCAAAGGGTAAAATTCACTTACTGCATAGACTAAATGTCTGTTGGGTTTTATACAATCAGAGAATTATTGATGCCTTAATATTTAAGGCTAGTTAAGGAATCCTAACCCTAGGATCCAATAGTTATTAAGCATTTAAAAATCAAACAAAAGACAGGATGGTCCTAACTTTCGTTAATTTAAATGTGAAAGAGAAATTGATTATTAAGGAGATTAGTAAAATCATGAGTATAACTAATTGGTAAATAGGTCAAAATGCCATAGAAATCCAGGAAATAAATGTTCCTAACTCACCAGAAATGAGGCCATGAAAGTAGCCTAGTAGATGATGAGAAGAAACGTTGGGGTATTGTCCAAGTTGGACACAATATTATTTACTTGAATTAAATTTGGCACATTAAGTTCTAGGTGCTAGAGTCCAGTGAGGATATTGCAACCACATAACTTAATATAAATAATTAATTATTTAACTGTGTAAGAGAATAGCTGTAAGATGTAAGATAACTCTATATGTGTCTCGACATGATGGATATTTTCTAGTTGCTTTTGTTTAGTCACTAAGTTGTGTCCAATTCTCTTGCAGCCCCATGGACTGCAGCCTCCTCTGTCTATGAGATTTCCCAGGCAAGAATACTGAGTGGTTTGCCATTTACTTCCACAGGGGGCTTCTCGACTCAGGAATCAAGCCTGTGTCTACTGCACTGGCAGGCAGGTTCTTTTACCACTGAGTCACCAGGGAAACCTCAGAGAGTATCTTAGAAAGGACAAATTGTTAAACATCCCTCCACCAGGCTGGAGTTCAGACCTCCTTGAAGGAGGACAGCAGAAAAGCAAGATAGCAGATTTCACTACTTGGCCCAGGCCAGCACACTGGGCCATGGTGACTGGGCCAGGCAGCAAGTCTCTAGCATACAGATAGGAAACAAGAGATCAACAACAACAGGCAGCATGGAGGCCTGAGGGCTCTCCCACAGGTTGGGTACTGCTAGGGGTGAGACTGCAATGTCACTGAGGGGCCATGTGATCTGTAAGTATGACTGGGCCAGAGCTCCACAAGATGTCCACATGCCCATCATCCTGACACAAGCAAATTACAGACAAAGCCCTTCCTCCTGTAAACACCTCCAGTGCTTTCTAACGAGGAAACATAACATCATGCTCATGCTGCAACAAAAATGCTTAAAGGGAGTCCATTTATTATTTAAAGTATATACTGAAGGGTGAATGCAGAGCTAAGAAGAAAGAAATTGACAAGTGGCATGATAACACATAAGTTTTGCCTTGAGCAAGCATAATTTGAAATTTGTAGAATTTGTGATCAGATTAAATAAAAATCACTATTGAGGAGGACCATCAAGGGAAGACATTCTTATGAGATGGATGGAATACAACAGTGTAAAATATAGATCCAATTTCATATTTGACTATAAAAGTGGAGTTAACAAGAGGAACTTATCTCTTGCTTATTTGATAGGGAGGTGCCATGCCACATGGCTTGTAGGATCTTAGTTCCCTGACCAGGGGTTGAACCTGGGGCCATAGCAGTGAAAGTGCTGAGTGCTAACCATTGAACCACTGCTGCTGCTGCTGCTAAGTCACTTCAGTTGTGTCTGACTCTGTGCGATCCCACAGATGGCATCCCACCAGGCTCCACCATCCTGGGATTCTCCAGGCAAAAACAATGGAGTGGGTTGCCATTTCCTTCTCCAATGCATGAAAGTGAAAAGTGAAGTCGCTCAGTTGAGTCCAACTCTTTGCAACCCCATGGACTGCAGCTCACCAGGCTCCTCCATCCATGGGATTCTCCAGGCAAGAGTGATGGAGTGGGTTGCCATTGCCTAAGGAACTGCAAAAGGATATATCTCTTTAGATAGCAGACTCCAGTCACGGAGCAGATACAAAAACAACAAGTTGCAATAGTCTCTATTCCTTCCTATCTGCAATTTGCAATAGCCTAATTAAGACCTCTTCAAGCCTAACTCAGTCTCATGGCATACTGCCTCAGTTGCATTTTTTAACTGCTGCCCTTAGATATTTTCAGTTCCCCATTCCTGGGTCAGATGGGTAAAATGCCCACTTCATAGGAAGTTTTTATGGATGATCCATCTTCCCTCAAAGGGGACTTTAAATTGAGTAGGCTGGTCATAATTTCTTAAAAAAACAATTCAGATTCTCAATGGATAACTAAACTAAGTATACTCACTTGTTTTTATAACTGTATTTAGGAGCACTTAGGGTAAATCATAAAGCCCTGCCTATGGGAATTTAATTGGCTGAGAGCATATGACATATAAATCATTAAATAGACAAGATGATTCATGGTATAAATTAGCCACAATACACTTTTTCCAGACATATTGCTTTTGTTCCTTCTTGATGTCTTTTTATTAACCATGATTATTACTTTGTCTCAAAACTAAGAATGTACTAAACAGTCTGGTAAAACATTATTCAATATATTTTCACTTTATGGAATGACTTTTGTCAATGCAATATGTTTAAAGATCTTATTTGAGACAACCACAGTGAAAGCACAGAGATCAAGTTTATCAAGTGAACAGGGTAAGAGGAACAAAGACATTATAAAGATCATGTGCTCAGCAAAATTACAGGTTGACAAAGTCTTGTGTAAAAAAGCTATCTTGAGGATAAGTGTGAGGAATAATGAGGGGATATACTAACCCACATGAAAAACCAAATATCTCTCAAAATGTCAATGAGATTAATGAGATCTGATGATGAAACTCATCAATAGCAATAACTACTGTGTTTCCTGTAGTCATTCTGAGAAAGGAGAAGATCAATTGCTTATTCAATACAGAGTTACAATGTACCAATAGCATGAGAGGCAATGTTGTAAGAATTGAGGATTTAGCATTAAACATGTCAGGCTAGGTCTGTGCTCCCATGAGGTTTGTATGTTAGTGATGAGAAGCAGGTAGGGAAAAAGGGGAAAAGAATGAAAGAAAGATTATCAGGTAATAATTTGTGGTAAATACTACAGATTTTAGTGGTGGCACTGGAAGTGGGGGAAAAAAAAAAGGTCAGATTTACAGACAAGATACATTTCAGATAAGACCCAATAAGACTTACTAACATAAAAATGAAGGTATGGGGGGAAATAGATGATTAAAATTATACTTAGTTTTTAATTAAAGGTGTGTGTGTGTGTGTATCATTATGCAACTCTTGACTGATGATTTGCAGCAATCCTAGAGGACATGAGTATGTACTTGCTGAAGACACAATATAAAAGACAGGTAGTGAATGGAGAGAGTAACTTCTCTCATTCCTAATCGCTTGTTATGTTTTGTTGTTGCTGTTATGCTCATTTGTATCTGACTCTTTTGCGACCCCATAGACTGTAGCTCATTAGGATCCTCTGTCCATGGAGATTTCCCAGGCAAGACTGCTGGAGCAGGTTGTGATTTCCTTCTCCAGGGGATCCTCCCAACTCAGGGATAGAAACTGATTCTCCTGTGAGACTCCTACATCACAGGCAAATTCTTTACCACTAAGCCACCAGGGAAGCCCTTCATCCCTTGCTACCAAATACCAAAGGATAGAAGGAACCAGATGAAAGATGCTGTGATAGGAAGATGCTGTAGTGTCCTTACTAATATTTCTTGTTTCTCATAGAAATAAGAAGCAAAGACATAAAATAAGAGAAAAAGAATGAAGTGTTAGCTATTTGTAGATAGATGAGAGGAGTGGAATGGTTGCCTGAGAGAAAGGGGAAGGACATATTCTACAGAAATGTGATGTTTGTTTTAACAGTAGCTTTGTTGCTACTACAGATAGGATTGTCAAGGAATGCTTCTCTGAGAAATGGGTATTTAACCAAAGCACTAAACAAAAAGGATTCTTCCATGGAAAGAGCATGAGAAAGATTACTCCAAAAAGAAGGAATAGCAAACAAAACATCTTAATGTAAGAACAAGCTTCTGTTTAAGGCTCTGACGTAAAGCCAGTGCTGTTTGAGCATGAGTGTGATGGAGAGGGTGCTGTAAGATGTGGTAGGAGAGATAGGCAAGAGCCAAGTCATGTTAAATTATGTGAACAAGATGAAAAAACTAGATTTATAATACATGTAATCACCCATTAAGGAGATGATTTCTGGTGTGTGTGATTTCATATGTTTCCTACAAGCTGGAAACAATAAGAGGCAACAACCACAAGATGGAATCAAGATTCCTGGGAGAAATATCAATAGCCTCAGATATGCAGTTGACACCACCCTTATGGCAGAAAGAGAAGAGGAAATAAAGAGTTTATTCAAAGTGAAAAAGGAGAGTGATGAAGCAGGCTTAAAACTCAACACTCAAAAAACAAAGATCATGACATCTGGTCCCACCACTTCATGGCAAATAGATGGGAAAACAATGGAAACAGTGACAGACTTTATTTTCTTGGGCTCCTTAAATCACTGTAGATGGTAACTGCAGCCATGAAATTAAAAGAAGCTTGCTCCTTGGAAGAAAAACTATAACAAACCTAGGCAGCATATTAAAAAGCAGAGACATTACTTTGCCAACAAGGGTCTGTCTAGCCAAAGCTATGATTTTTCCAGTAGTCATGTATGGATGTGATAACTGGACAATAAAAAAGGCTGAGCACTAAAGAACTGATGACTTAAAAGTGTGGTGTTAGAGAAGACACTTGAGAGTTCCTGGCCCTTTTATTGCTTGAAATTAAAAGAAGCTAGCTCCTTGGAAGAAAAGCTAGTCAAACCTAGACAGAATATTAAAGAGCAGAGACACTAATTTGCCAACAAACATCCATCTAATGAAAGTTATGGTTTTTCCAGTAGTAATGTATGGATGTGAGAGTTGGACTATAAAGATGGCTGAGCACCAAGGAATTGATACTTTTGAATGGTGGTGTTGGAGAAAACTCTTGAGAGTCCCTTGGTTTGCAAGAAGATCAAACCAGTCAACTCTAAAGGAAATCAATCCTGAATATTCATTGGAAGAACTGATATTGAAGCTCTAATACATGGGCCACCTGATGCTAAGTTAGAAAAGACCCTGATGCTGGGAAAGATTGAAGGCAGGAAGAGAAGAAGACAACAGGGGATGAGATGGTTGGATGGTATCTCCAACTCAATGGACATGAGTTTGAATGAGCTCTGGAAGATGGTGAAGGACAGGGAAGCCTAGTGTGCTGCAGACCATGGAGTCACAAAAAGTCAGACAGGACCAAGTAACTGAAAAACAACAGCAACAACCACAAGATGTGCTTGACCTACAATAAAGCTGCTAAAGAAGTGGATCAAAACCCATGTTGAAACTCTTTCTTCATCATGAACCTCTAGATCACATTAAACCAGTGGAAGAATTTGTTGACAGACTAAAGAAAGACATTGTTTATCAAGTGTCTGTTTCCCTTCATCCATTACCTCTACCACATCTTTTGGCTTCAACATAGTACAGGAAGTAGATGGTAGGACATCTCCAAAGAGGTCTGTCTGTCCCTGTGATATGGTGGTATCAGAAATAACTCACATCAGAAATAGTGTCAGATAAAAGAGCTGAGAGGTGAGTTTGTAAGTGATCAAATGTTGGAATATGATCCATACCAGAAAAAGACAGAATTGGAGGTATCAACAGAATGATGGATCTCAAAACAAAAGAAACAAAAACCCAAACAGACAAACTTGCTTTTATGCTGTGTTTCATAAAAGGATACAACAACAGGTGAAACAGCACAAGTCATGTAAGATGGCCATTTCTTCTAAATTCTTCTTCCTCTATATCAGATTCTGGAGGATCCAGGAATAGAAACTATCAAGTCAGGGAGTTGATGAAGAAAGGAAAAGAGACACTACAAAGCATGTTTCTGTTTCCTGCTATAGTCTGAAAAATCTGGACTGGGCCTAAGCTGTAGAGGGAGATACTTTAAATTGTTTGATAGAGTGAATAATTTTTATATTTCACTGACCTGGTATTTCTAATACCAGAAAATAAGGTTGCCAATCAATAGCCAAATGTAACAAGAAAAGTCTACAGAATTTAGTTTATGAAAACAACCAGAAATGGAGAGGAAAATTCCAAGAGTGATTTTTAATGGCATGGTAAAATAGTACAGGGTACATTCTGAGTACAGTACATTCTGATTCCAACTCCATTAATAAATAGTGAGTCATAAGAATGTAGTGACAGAAGGCTTTTGAAGGGTTTTAGTCAGAAAGCAACACTTTCTAATTACCATATTGAATATCACTTTACTGGCTGTGTGGGAAGATTTTAGGAGACAATGGGAAATTATGAATATATGAAAAGAGACCAGACAAGAGAGGACAGGAACTTGGGCAAAAGTGGTTATTAGTTGAAAATGAAGAGAAAAGGATAGTTCTGAGATATGTTTTATAGGATGGGATGATGTGGGAGTGAGAAGGAAAAGGAAATTAAGTGTAAATGCTAGATTTTAGGGTCTAACAACTGAGCACAAACACTTACGGAGTTGTAGAAGACTAACAAGCAGCAGAGTGCAGTGAAGGAGAGCAATTCACAGTTCTCTTTGAATATATTGAATCTGAGGTGCCAAGTGGTCATCCATTTAGAGATGTAACAATTGGAATTAGTGGAAGGAGTCTGGAATTGTGGAAGAAGGCAGGAATGGGTATACAGAATTCGGAGTCTTCAGTACACAGTATTTAAAATTCTGACTTTAAAACAAACCATGTAATGGGATTTCTTTGGTGGTCCAGTGGTAAAGAATCCACCTTCCAATGAAGGGGATGTGGGTTTGATCCCTGGTCAGGGAACTAGATCCTACATGTCTTGGGGCAACTAAGCTTGCGTGTTGCAACTACTGAGCCTATGCACCACAACTGGAGAAGCCCATCCATCACAGTGAATACTTAATGCAACAAATCATCATAACAATAAGTTATGTAAATAAAAGAGAAGGGGTGCCAAGTCAGAAAAATGTGACACTATAACATTGGAGTTTCAATGGAGGAAAAGAACAGAAAGGAAATTGAAAGGGACAACAGTCAAGGAGATAGAAAAATAAGAGTGCTTTTATCTCAAAGCAATGAGAAGAAAAAGTTTCAAGTAAGCAGACAGACAACAGTGTCAGAGACTGCTGATAACTCAATTAGGAAAATAAAGAGAGAGAGAGAGAGAGAGAAGAGCAATTACATTTTTACTTAGTAAAAAGAAAGTTCTTGATGACCTTCACAGTTATTCTCACTGAATTGATAGATAAAAAATACAAAGATTGGAAAGCTTAGGGGAGAATGGGAGATGAGAAAATCCACAAACCATCAGATAAAAGAGCAATTTACCAAGAAGTAAATGGAAGACAAAAAGAAGCTTAGAAGCCAAAGGAGATCTATGATTCAGTTCAGTTCAGTCGCTCAGTTATGTCCGACTCTTTGCCACCCCATGAATCGCAGCACGCCAGACCTCCCTGTCCATCATCAACTCCCGGAGTTCAGTCAGACTTGCGTCCATCGAGTCAGTGATGCCATCCAGCCATCTCATCCTCTGTCATCCCCTTCTCCTCCTGCCCCCAATCCCTCCCAGCATCAGAGTCTTTTCCAATGAGTCAACTCTTCACATGAGGTGGCCAAAGTACTGGAGTTTCAGCTTTAGCATCATTCCTTCCAAAGAAATCCCAGGGTTGATCTCCTTCAGAATGGACTGGTTGGATCTCCTTGCAGTCCAAGGGACTCTCAAGAGTCTTCTCCAATACCACAGTTCAAAAGCATCAATTCTTTGGCACTCACCCTTCTTCATAGTCCAACTCTCACATCCATACATGACCACAGGAAAAACCATAGCTTGACTAGACGGACCTTAGTCGGCAAAGTAATGTCTCTGCTTTTGAATATGCCATCTAGTTTGGTCATAACTTTTCTTCCAAGGAGTAAGCATCTTTTAATTTCATGGCTACAGTCACCATCTGCAGTGATTTTGGAGCCCCAAAATATAAAGTCTGACACTGTTTCCCCTGTTTCCCTATCTATTTCCCATGAAGTGATGGGACCGGATGCCATGATCTTCATTTTCTGAATGTTGAGCTTTAAGCCAACATTTTCACTCTCCTCTTTCACTTTCATCAAGAGACTTTTTAGTTCCTCTTTACTTTGTGCCATCAGGGTGGTGTCATCTGCCTATCTGAGGTTATTGATATTTCTCCCAGCAATCTTGATTCCAGCTTGTGTTTCTTCCAGTTCAGCGTTTCTCATGATGTACTCTGCATAGAAATTAAATAAGCAGGGTGACAATATACAGCCTTGACGTACTCCTTTTCCTATTTGAAACCAGTCTATTGTTCCATGTCTAATTCTAATTGTTGCTTCCTGACCTACATACAGATTTCTCAAGATTAGGAACCATTAAAAAAACAACAACAACAAAAGACTGAACATCACGAATATGTTTTAGCACTGATACCAGTTCAGTGCAGCAAGGATCATTCAACAATGTAGAGTGGAGGGTGGAATTAAACGACCAACATTTGAGAACTGATGATGAAATACAGCCCAAACTTTGAGGGCATGGCCTTGATAGGAGCAAAGATGCTTCTGTTAGAGAAACAAAGGTAGAGAGGACAGAGACACAGGAAGGTCAATTATTTTTATGATGGCAACATAAGAAAGGTTATCAATATTCTTTGCCTATCCAGCTGGCAAAATCATTGTAAAGGGCACTGCTCCCCTTTCCAAGTAACAATAGCAGTTTCAATCTCACACTGTTCTTTTCACTTTTTTTGAGAGAATGGAGAAACTGCTAGTAACCTACTAGTGCTAGTACTAAGTCGCTTCAGTCATATCTGACTCTTTGTGACCCTATGGACAATACCTGCCAGACTCCTCTGTCCATGGGATTTTCCAGGCAAGAATACTAGAGTGGGTTCCCATTCCCTCCTCCAGGGTATCTTCTCAACCCAGGATTCGAACCCATGTCTCTTAACTTCTGAATTGGTAGTGGGTTCTTTACCACTAGTGACCCATGGGAAGCCCAACCTATACACAGGACTAATTTGGAAAACCGTATTTACAAATTATATATGTTACTACTGTTTTCAGTCCACAGAACAACAGCTTTTTACAGAAAATATATCTCAACCCTCAAGTGAATGGTGAGGAAGATAATGGGAATTAATATCATGCCATCCTGTTTAGGGCTTCCCTGAAAGCTCAGCTGGTAAAGAATCCACCTGCAATGGAGAAGACCCTGGTTTGATTCCTGGGTTGGGAAGATCAAGTGGAGAGGGGATAGGCTACCCACTCCAGTCTTCTTTGGCTTCCCTGGTGGCTCAGCTGGTAAAGAATCTACTTGCAATGTAGGAGACCTGGGTTCCATCCTTGGATTGAGAAGATCCCCTGGAGAAGGAAAAGGCTACCGACTCCAGTATTGTGGCCCAGAGATTTTCATGGACTATATAGTCCATGGGGTTGCAGAGTCATACACGACTAAGCGACTTTCACTTCACATCCTGTTTAACTAAAAACAATCATACTCTCCAAAATAAACTTGTGTGTTAAAAGCCTATATATTTCTAGTATTTAATTTTTATCATTTTTAGAATAAATTAAAATGAGATTTTCCAATTGATAAAAGAATTAAGTCCATAAGAGCCATGGTAAATACTATTAAGGGGCTAGAGATGCAGGAACTTAAGTCCACCTGAGAGAAAGCCAGTAGCCCATTGATTAGGAATTCAGCATGCATCTCCAAGAGTACCATGGAGATGGTATGAGATATGTTTGAATTACAACTTGATGATGTGTCCTGGAGTGGTTAACTGAAGTGGTAGGCTCAGTGCTTTACAACTAAGGTAAGGGTTTGTCACAAGGAGTATTTCTTGCCTGAACAGTGTAAGAAAATCTAATTGAGTATATTATTGGCTTGATTATAGTCACTTAGAAGATGACTTATTCCACAATACTCCTTAATTATATCTCTTTCCCTCTGAGGTATAAATTTCTCCTATTCCCCAAAACCCTTTTAGATACTAATAAAATGTGTCATACTTGACAAACAAAAAGAGTCTATTCACTTGTCCGACTAGAAGGAACTTTAAATATCCAAGCTACTAACGCAGCTTATGTGTACATGCACAGATTCAGGGGCAGCATTTCTCTTTCATAGCTTCACTGTAAAGGAGCCAAAGTGAAAATTATGGAAATAGGCATCCTCATGGGATATTCTACATTAAAAGGTCAGAATTTGGCAAAGAAAACAAGTATTTTTCCTAGCATCTAAAAGGTGTGGAACTAAAACAGGATGTCATAACTAAGAAATGGAAATGACTGTTTCCTAATAGAATAAACAAACATAGCCAGAGTCATGGCTAGTTGGCCACATGATACTGTATGTACCCTATGTTCTATATAACATGTCTGCTATAAACTCCACTTATGTTGCTGATCTTTGGGCTCAAAAGTCACTGCAGATGGTGACTGCAGTCATGAAATTAAAAGATGCTTACTACTTGGAAGAAAAGTTATGACCAACCTAGATGGCATATTCAAAAGCAGAGACACTACTTTGCTGACTAAGGTTCATCTAGTCAAGGCTATGGTTTTTCCTGTGGTCATGTATGGATGTGAGAGTTGGGCTGTGAAGAAGGCTGAGCACCAAAGAATTGATGCTTTTGAAGTGTGGTGCTGGAGAAGACTCTTGAGGGTCCCTTGGACTGCAAGGAGGTCCAACCAGTCCATTCTGAAGATCAACATTGGGATTTCTTTGGAAGGAATGATGCTAAAGCTGAAACTCCAGTACTTTGGCCACCTCATGTGAAGAGTTGACTCATTGGAAAAGACTCTGATGCTGGGAGGGATTGGGGGCAGGAGGAGAAGGGGACGACCGAGGATGAGATGCTGGATGGCATCACTGACTGATGGACATGAGTCTGAGTGAACTCTGGGAGTTGGTGATGGACAGGGAGGCCTGGCGTGCTGCGATTCATGGGATCGCAAAGAGTCGGACACGACTGAGCGATTGAACTGAACTGAACTGATAAGACCTAAGTTGAAAATCATAGTTTCTTGTTTTCACCCCTTATTTTGTATTCTTCTTGCGGCTACTCACTGCTGGACTGATCATGTTGAGCACTTTTAACTGGTAGGTAATTCCAATTATAATACTCACTGGTTACAAGTTATCTTGTATTGGATCTGTTCAGTTCACATACCAAGATGGCTGGCTCTAGGTGAGTGATCACATCATCATGATTATCTGGGTTGTGAAGATCTTTTTTCTATAGTTCTTCCGTATATTCGTACCATCTCTTTATAATATCTTCTGCTTCTGTTAGATCCATACCATTTCTGTCCTTTATTGAGCCCATCTTTGCATGAAATGTTCCCTTGGTATCTCTAAATTTTCTTGAAGGGATCTCTAGTCTTTCCCATTCTGTTCTTTTCCTCTATTTCTTTGCATTGGTCGCTGAAGAAGGCTTTCTTATCTCTTCTTGCTATCCTTTTGAACTCTGCATTCAGATGCTTATATCTTTCTTTTTCTCCTTTGCTTTTCACCTCTCTTCTTTTCACAGCTATTTGTCAGGCCTCCACAGACAGCCATTTTGCTTTTTTGTATTTCTTTTTCTTGGGGATGGTCTTGATTCCTGCCTCCTGTACAATGTCATGAACCTCCATCCGTAGCTCATCAGGCACTCTGTCTATCAGATCTAGTCCTTTAAATCTATTTCTCACTTCCACTGTATAATCATAAGGGATTTGATTTAGGTCATACCTGAATGGTCTAGCAGTTTTGCCCACTTTCTTCAATTTAAGTCTGAATTTGGCAATAAGGAGTTCATGATCTGAGCCACAGTCAGCTCCCGGTCTTGTTTTTGTTGACTGTATAGAGCTTCTCTATCTTTGGCTTCAAAGAATATAATCAATCTGATTTCAGTGTTGCCATCTGGCAATGTCCATGTGTTGTTGGAAGAGGATGTTTGCTATCACCAGTGCATTCTCTTGGCAAAACTCTATTAGTCTTTGCTGTACTTCATTCTGCATTCCAAGGCCAAATTTGCCTGTTACTCCAGGTGTTTCTTGACTTCCAACTTTTGCATTCTAGTCCCCTATAATGAAAAGGACATTTTGGGGGGTTTTAGTTCTAAAAGATCTTGTAAGTCTTCATAAAACCGTTCAACTTCAGCTTCTTCAGCATTACTGGTTGGGGCATAGACTTGGATAACTGTGATACTGAATGGTTTGCCTTGGAGATGAACAGAGATCATTCTGTCATTTTTGAGATTGCATCCAAGTACTGCATTTCAGACTCTTTTGTTGACCATGATGGCTACTCCATTTCTTCTGAGGGATTCCTGCCCACAGTAGTAGATATAATGGTCATCTGAGTTAAAGTCACCATTCCAGTCCATTTTAGTTTGCTGATTCCTAGAATATTGACGTTCACCCTTGCCATATCCTGTTTGATCACTTCCAATTTGCCTTGATTCATGGACCTGACATTCCAGATTCCTATGCAATACTGCTCTTTACAGCATCAGACCTTGGTTCTATCACCAGTCACATCCACAACTGGGTATTGTTTTTGCTTTGGCTCCATCCCTTCATTCTTTCTCAAGTTATTTCTCCACTGATCTCCAGTAGCGTGTTGGGTACCTACAGACCTGGGAAGTTCCTCTTTTGGTATCCTATCATTTTGCCTTTTCATACTGTTCATGTGGTTCTCAAGGCAAGAATACTGAAGTGGTTTGCCATTCCCTTCTCCAGTGGACCACATTCTGTCAGACCTCTCCACCATGACCCGCCCATCTTGTGTTGCCCCGCGGGCATGGCTTGGTTTCATTGAGTGAATCAAGGCTGTGGTCCTAGTGTGATTAGATTGACTAGTTTTCTGTGAGTATGGTTTCAGTGTCTGCCCTCTAATGCCCTCTTGCAACACCTACCATCTTACTTGGGTTTCTCTTCCTTGGGCGTGGGGTATCTCTTCATGGCTGCTCCAGCAAAGCACAGCCGCTGCTCCTTACCTTGGGTGATGGGTATCTCCTTACCACCACCATTCCTGACCTTCAACATAGGATAGGTCCTCTAGGCCCTCCTGTGCCTGTGCAGCCACCACTCCTCAGGTTGCTCCTCCTGGCTGCTGGCCCTGGCCTTGGGCATTGGTGGCTCCTCCCAGCTGCTGCCCCTGGCCTCGAACTGTATTTGTATTTGTTAGGTTGTCAGTTTCCCACTGACTTCTGTTATTAAGAACTTCCCCAATGAATCCTCAGGTTTCTGGACATAGCCTTTGTATTATAGTTATTAATTATAATAATATAATAATAATTATTATAGCCTTTGTATTATAACTGCTGTTGTAATAAATTATCACAAACTTAGTGACTTAACACACATTTGTTATGTTATAGTTCTATGATCAGAAGTCTAAAATGGGTTTATAGGACATTCTTTCTGTAAGCTCTTTCACTCTGTCCTCAAATCTCTGATTCTGTCCCTCTGTTTCTACCTTCTGTCTTTGTAAGGATCTTTGTGATTATATCATTGGGCCCAATTAGATAATTCAACATAATCTCACCATCTCAATACCCTTTAATCACAACTGCAAAGTTCTTTTGCATAATTCACACATCCCAGAGATAAGGAACATTTTTGGGGGATCATTTATCGATCTACCACTGTCCTCTTTATTTTCATAATGTAGCAGCCACCCAATTTTTTCTTGGTAATTTGTAACAAATACCTGACAGTAGAGCAGAACTCTTTTGTATCTGTTGGCTTATTAGTGTCAGGAGTCAAAAAATGTTGGTCAACAGTTTTAGCTTAATATTGTCTTAGGCACTGGGACCTGCAAATCTATGAGTCTAAAATCTAAAGCTGCAGACAAGAGAAGCAAAAATTTTCTGAAGATTCTTGAGTATTATATGAAAGAGGTCTCATTGACTTAGACCCCCTTAGTTCCTCCAGTCATATTTTGTCAGTGGAGGAATAACCCTATAGATGAACCTGTTTTAAGGGATAAATGGTGTTCTATAGATTAATAATTCAGCATCACAAAGTGTGCCTCTCAGATGGAGCGCTGAATGCATCCATGGGAAGCTATTTCATCATGAGTAAGCTTGTGATACTTTGAGGAATTCCACAGGGGAGAGCCTGTTCCTGCATATCTTCTGCCTTACAGCAAACTATTTGTCTAGTGGAAACTTACATGTATACCATATTGATGAATAGTGTGCACCAGGATCCTGGACTGATCATATTAACTCCTGAGAGAAAACTGGTGAAATTTTAACAAATTTTTAAAATTGCTTAAAACTTCACAAATTGGTTATTAAACACAGCCATTATGAAAAAAAATTATTTAAACTTACTGTGGGAAAATAAAAACTTCTCTGAGTTTCTTAGCGCTTTGGTAAAAAGAGTGTTCTCATACCTTGAAAATTGTTTGTGGCCATCTCTTCATTTCTCTGATTCAAAGGGTAATAAAACTTCTCTTAACTCCCTAAGAGAGCCAAATATTAACAGCCCAGACAAGTTTCTTGGGTTAAGCTCCTAAGGTGTCAGAAACACCTTTGGTTTCGCAAGGTTTAAAGCCAAAACTTTGCAGAAATATCTAGGTCAGAAAAGACAGTCACTTGGGATTCATCTGACTCTTGGAAGGATGCATTTACATTCCAAAGTTCAGAGTAAGATACCAGAATGGGAGAACCTAGGACTCTTTCCAGCTGCCCCGAAGAAACAAAAGTGGGTTTGTGTGTGTGTTTATTTTGCCTTTTTTTTTTTATTCTCTCTCTTATTTGAGAGAGAAGGAGCATGACTGTCTCTCTTCTATAGAGAAATGGAGAAAATCCATTGTATATTTTTTGTTTAAATACAGTTCAGCTACCAGAGTGGCATATTTTACCTAGTTTTTATCATGTCATTCCAGGGCTACAGCTAGGGGCAAAGGGGGGCATCTGATGAGCTTTACTATTTAAGTAATAAGATATTTGTCTCTGCTCTAGAACTCTTATGTGTGAGCATTCAAGGTGAAATTAATAAAGATGAATATCAAAAATCTGACACAATTAAACAAAATGTATTAAAAATAAAAGCAATACATACAGATTTTATCACTTCTTAATTACTTTACTATAGTTTACTATCTTCTATGGTCTTGAATTATGTCCACCTATTTTGTCCAAATGGTGGAAATACTATTTAAGCTACCGATATTAGTCCAGGTCCAAGTTTAGTGGAAGACACACTGACCACAGCGGGAATATTTTCAGCCTGAAAATTGGAAAACAGTACCCTCATAACTTTAGTGTTGATTGTCTAGATTTAAGAAAATAATGGAGAAAATGTTAATAGCAGACATTTCTCATTAAAATAGGTCATGTCTGCAGCTATCACATTGCGAATTAAAAAAAGAGAAAACTGTCCCTTTAGTATTCAAGAACTATTATCAATGCAACAACAACAAAAAATTACATACATCAGAACCAATGAGTAAAACTCTTACATATATCGTTATTATTTCACTTGGGTCTTATCAACATAAAGGAAAATATAAATTATCCTTCGTGTTTGAATGTTATGAATTCATTAGTTGCAGCAATAGCTGGTTGCTGATAGAAGTCAGCATAAATCAAACTCATTTGTAAGAATCAGCTGGTTACATATAACTCACAATAAATTTTCATATGTTATAATATTACATGTGTATCATATATATACTATATTACTATATAATTCTTAATAAGTATATGTATGAATATACATGTGTACTTATTCTTAGATAACTGGTTGTTAAATATTTGCCAACACAACATTGTTAAAAATTCACTAGTGATGATACTGGAAGACAAGTTGTGAGCATGAAGGTAAACCTGTGTGCAAAATGCAGAAGCATTACAATGTCCTTTCCTTGATGGAAGAGGTGAAATGAAATCAGTCTGAGCCCCTAAGAAATGGTGCTATGCAAGGACCTAAGAATTGGGTTTTAATGTTGGCAAGAGGGGAAATCAGCAAGGCTCAGCATTGCAGTAACTTGGTGAGAGAAGTCCAAATTGTTAAGGTCATACAGAACTTCTCTCTATCCCTGCCCCCTAAATACTTCATCTGCCAGAATTAGGGGTGCATGAAACTAGATCATTCATTTAAAATTAGCTTATCTTCTCAGAGAGTTGAAAAAAAATAAGCCTCCTTTTAAAAATATGCAACACTGAAGAATCATCTACCTAGCAACATTAACCAACACTGTAATTAAGACATTAATCCAGGGATTTTCTTGCATATTTCACACTGAGTAGGATTAGACATTATAAGAAAAATGAATACAATTAAAAAAAATTAAGTGGGAAATTGACTGTCATTATCTTAGCCAGCAGTATTATCATCTTATATAAAGAACTGAAATGATAATTTGCTGAGTGACTGTTGAAAATGTGTGGAGATGTTTTAGGAAAAGAATTATTTTTATCTGGAAAGATGATTTTCTTAACTGAAGTGAAGATGCACACAATGCACTGATGAACTCCCTCAATCCTCTATTTATGGACCTGCAAATTGTTCAGGTTTGTCAAGATGATATTTGAATTTCAACTTATCTGTTAATACTGAGGTTGTTAAGGAGGAAAAGCAAAGCATTCTCTTAAAGCTGATCTTAATTTCATAAAACTGCCTTAAAAATCCATTAGGATCTGGCATTTATTCAAAAAGAAACATCTCAAGTTAATTATTTAAATTAGAGAAACTGGTGACAAATCAAAATTTACCTCTTAATCTAACAATGGACTTCCTTCCTCCCTCCCCAAATTACTACTTACATAACTGCTTTCTGCAGGACTCATTTTCTCTTAAGAAACCAAGGTTCATCTATCACTTCACGGTTTTTCTCACACATATATGCATGTTGTACATAGGAAGAAGGAATTGATGCAAAGCCCATCAATGGCAATCCACTCCAGTACTCTTGCCTGGAGACTCACATGGACGGAGAAGCCTAGTGGGCTGCAGTCCATAGGGTCGTAAAGAGTCAGACACGACTGAGCGACTTCACTTTCACTTTTCATTTCATACTTTGGAGAAGGAAACTGGCAACCCACTCCAGCGTTCTTGCCTGAAGAATCCCTAGAACGGAGGAGCCTGGTAGGCTGCCGTCTACAGAGTCGCACAGAGTCTGACACGACTGAAGCGACTTAGCAGGAGCAGCAGAAAAGCCCATCATAATGTAAAATCAATACTTATTAAACTTGTCTCAAATGTTATTATTTCTTTTTGAATGTATTAGTTTGAGCTAATTACTATGGTTCAACATAATAAGTCATGATCATTTTAGGAGTGGTGAGCTAATTAATGCTGTTAAGGACTTCCCTGGTGGCTCAGACGGTAAAGCATCTGTATAAGATGCGAGAGACCCAGGTTTGATTCCTGGGTTGGGAAGATCCCTTGGAGAAGGAAATGGCAATCCACTCCAGTACTATTGCCTGGAAAATCCCATGGACAGAGGAGCCTGGTAGGCCACAGTCCATGGGGTCGCAAAGAGTAGGGCACGACTGAACGACTTCACATTCACGTTAAAGATTAACCTATCCCTTCTCCAGTGGATCTTCCTGACCCAGGAATCAAACTGGGGTCTCTTGCATTACAGGCAGATTCTTTACCACCTAAGCTACCATGGAAGCACTAAAAATACTGGAGTGGGTTGTCATGTTCTCCTCCAGGGGATCTTCCCAACCCAGGGATAGAACCTAGGTCTCTTGCATTGCAGGCAAATTCTTTATCATCTGAGCCAGCAGGAAAGCCCATGAATAATGGAGTGGGCAGCATATCCTTTCTCCAGTGAATCTCTCTGGGCCAGGAATCGACCCAGGGTCTCCTGCATTGCAAGTGGGTTCTTTACCAGCTGAGAGCTACCAGAGAAGCTCTGATCATTTTAGCATAAGAATTAGGTTATCTAATTAAGAACCAATGTAGTTTAACCTATGTAAAATGGAGTGGTGAGCTAATTAATGCTGTTAAAAATTTACAAACAAAGCTAGAGGACAATGAAGAGAGAGGTAGAAGGTTTGTATTCAGTCCAAAAAAAAAAAAAATACTCCAAATGTTTTATTATTACTCACAACCAATCAACTGTAACCTCACACATTTAAAAAACAATCAGTTCAGTTCAGTCGCTCAGTCGTGTCCGACTCTTTGCAACCCCATGAATCTCAGCACACCAGGCCTCCCTGTCCATCACCAACTCCCAGAGTTCACTCAGACTCAACATCCATTGAGTCATTGATGCCATCCAGCCATCTCATCCTCTGTCATCCCCTTCTCCTCCTGGCCCCAATCCCTCCCAGCATCAGGGTCTTTTCCAATGAGTCAACTCTTCGCATGAGGTAGCCAAAGTACTGGAGCTTCAGTTTTAGCATCATTCCTTCCAAAGAAATCCCGGGGCTAATCTCCTTCAGAATGGACTGGTTGGATCTCCTTGCAGTCCAAGGGACTCTCAAGAGTCTTCTCCAACACCACAGTTCAAAAGCATCAATTCTTTGGCACTCACCCTTCTTCACAGTCCAACTCTCACATCCATACATGACCACTGGAAAAACCATAGCCTTGACTAGACAGAACTTAGTCGGCAAAGTAATGTCTCTGCTTTTGAATATGCCATCTAGGTTGGTCATAACTTTTCTTCCAAGGAGTAAGTGTCTTTTAATTTCATGGCTGCAGTCACCTTCTGCAGTGATTTTGGAGCCCCAAAAAATAAAGTCTGACACTGTTTCTACTGTTTCCCCATCTATTTCCCATGAAGTGATGGGACCAGATGCCATGATGCTCGTTTTCTGAACACTGAGCTTTACGCCAACTTTTTCACTCTCCTCTTTCACTTTCATCAAAGGCTTTTTAGCTCCTCTTCACTTTCTGCCATAAGGGTAGTGTCATCTGCATATCTGAGGTTATTGATATTTCTCCCAGCAATCTTGATTCCAGCTTGGGTTTCTTCCAGTCCAAGTGTTTCCCATGATATACTCTGCATAGAAATTAAATAATCAGGGTGACAATATACATCCTTGACGTACTCCTTTTCCTATTTGGAACCAGTCTGTTGTTCCATGTCCAGTTCTACAATGGACATAACTAATTAACAGGAATCTAAGTTATCAAAGGTGGTGCAGCTCAATTTAAGGTTTTAGCAAGAATACTGAAAAGCTTAAATAGTAGCCTTATTTAAGAAGGAAGAGGACGAGATTATTGAATACTTCTTAGAAAGCCAGACACTATCTTAGCCATTTTGCATGAGACATTTCATCTAATTGTTAATGAACTCAATGACATTTTATCCCATTTTTTAAGAAAAGTAAAGCAGAATAAATTGCTTAAAAGAGACATAGCTGATAAATAGCAGACCTGGGATTTGAACACATATTCACTGAATTTGGAGCCCCTGATCTTTTCATCATTTATGGATTAAATCCAAATCAATTAAATGAAAATAAAATACAATCAATAGAATAAATCTAAAGAAAAAAGGAGTAGAAAGTGATCTGAAAAAATCTTAGGGCAGAACAAATGAATAGCATCACTGCAAGCTGGTCAATGGACCAGAAAGAATATTCTCATGGATGCCATAAGCATGTTTTTCCCCTGTAATCAGAACCTTAAAATTCCCACAACTGTAAAATTTTTCTAGATGAGAACTCAATGACCTGTAAAATATCATTTGAATATGAAAGTTGTGAGTTAGAAAGTACAAGCATCAAGAAGTACCCTTATAATCCTCCTTTTCTCATTTGAAATGCAATCAGCAGCTCAAATACCCAAGTGGCATCTTTACAAAGTTCTCACATACATGACTGTGGCCTTTGAAAGGCAAGTTTCATCTCAAGAATTGCAATTGCTGCTTCATGTACAAACTCCACAAGATGGGGAAAAAAAAAAAGACTGTAAAAAGTAACACATTTCTAACCTTATGAAATCATTCCAGTCACTCATAAATCACCAGTATAATCATTTTATTGTGGTTTTAAACAAAACTGATTTAATAAAATAAAACACTAGTAGGGACTAAAATTAAACTATTCACTTTTATAAATATTGTTTCTTGTTTAGTCACTAAATCATGTCCAACTCTTTTGTAACCCCTGGATCTAGCCTGACAGGCTTCTCTGAGCCTGAGATTTACCAGGCAAGAATATTGCAGGAGGTTGTCACTTCCTTCTCTACAGGATCTTCCTGACCCAGGGATCAAACGTGTGTCTCCTATATTGGAGGTGGGTTCCTGGCTTCCCTGGTGGCTCAGACAGTAAAGATTCTGCCTGCAATGCACAAGAACCAGGTTCAATCCCTTGGTTGGGATGATCCCTTGGAGAAAGAAATGGCTACCCACTCTAACACTCTTGCCTGGAGAATTCCATGGACTAGGGGAGCCTGGCAGGCTACAGTCCATGGGGTCACAAAGAGTCAGACACGACTGAACAACTAACACTTTCACTTTACTCTTTTCATTTCTTTACCACTGAACCACCAGAGAAGCTGCTTTCATACACTAGGTCAAATAAATTTGCAAGTAACCGTTATATTTTCTGATAAAATAACTTTTAAGTAAAATTACATAATTGCACATGCAGTTAATTTAAAATGTGCTTATTCTATTGAACTATGTCAGCTTACCTACTCTGAACATGAAAAACATATGGAGAATTAAATATTATAAATTGTTTCTTAGAAGATGGTCAGCAAAGCTAGTCAACATTAGAAACCATAAGAATAGCCCTGAAGTTAGGAGAAGGCAATGGCACCCCACTCCAGTACTCTTGCCTGGAAAATCCCATGGACGGAGGAACCTGGTGGGCTGCAGTCCATGGGGTTGCTGAGGGTCGGACACGACTGAGCGACTTCACTTTCACTTTTCACCTTCATGGATTGGAGAAGAAAATGGCAACCACTCCAGTGTTCTTGCCTGGAGAATCCCAGGGATGGGAGAGCCTGGTGGGCTGCCGTCTATGGGGTTGCACAGAGTTGGACACGACTGAAGTGATTTAGCAGCAGCAGTACAAATTGGACATTTTCTCTTCTATTTCAGCTATTTCAAGCTCTCAGAGTGTTCTCTGGGGTTTTGAAACACTGTGAATCTTTGTAAACTATTTACTTCAGATATCCATGTGTTAATATGGTTAGTATCTTATTCATCAAGGTCCTAACCATGAAGCTTTTCGACTAGCAGTAATCCCCATTATCAGATACCAACACGTCTCCTTTTAGAGTCATCACCTTTTAACTTCTAATGTCTTCTTTGTAAGTGAGTCTTTCTTTACTTATAATGTGTAAAATCCTTGAAACCAGAAATATTTCCTCTTATAATTACACTACCTTTCACTACTATGAAGAGTCTAAAGTTATCCTTGGGTGATGGTAAGGGGGAGGAGATTATCCCTTTGTACTTAACACACAGGAAATGACACTGCAATGGGTAGCATAACACTTTGTACTTGGCAATGCTCAAAATGAAATGTTTTTAAAGGTGTAATCCATCAGAATGAAAACCAACACACACTAGATCTGAATATTATTTAAACTAGATGGATCACTGATGCATGTTCCCGAGCACTCCCTAAACCATCCACTATGCTGGAATATCTCTATTCCCAGACCACAGAATTTCTCAAATCTTCCCTGTGACATGATTCTCTGAATTGCTGATGAGACCAAAAACCTTCTACGCATATTAGTCATTCTAGTAATTTTTTCTTTGATTAGCTCCCCAGAATTAAAGATGTTTTTATACATGCAAACATTATAAACATAGAATCCAATGCACACTTTCCTTAGTATGCTATCGGAGGACTGAGTAACCAAAAATAAATGAATAAATTAAAAAGCAATAACAGAAATTCAGGGGGACCAAGGATCATGGAATCTTACTCAGGCAGGTGGCAAAGAAGGTGCTCAGCATATCGCTGAAATAAAAACCAGGCTTGTAAGTGGGCAGCAGAGCTAGAAAGCAAGTGAAGCAGACAGGGGAACTAAGGGCGCTAAGGGAGGGTTTCTCTAGAAATGCAGGTGGTTTTATGACCTGATGTACTTCAGCACTGAAGGAGTTTTGTACCTGTGGGAGTAAGTTAATGATAGATTTATAGGACATAAAAAAGAGCTAATGAAAATATGAAATAAAACTTTACTTCGGTAGGGGAAAAAGCTATACTTTGATTAAAATATAGTCCCTGTGTCTCAAATGTAAACTGCCTTTTTTTAAAAATAATCAAAACTCAAGAACTCTAAAATTGATTTTAAAATTGTTGTACTGTATTATGTGACTGGGACTAGTGAATGTTCATTTGTTATAAATGTGTTAACAAATACTCATGGGCAGGGAGGCAGACAAAAAATTAAAATGTTCTTCTTACATAGTAATAAGATAATAGAGTCTCATCTACAAAAAATAAATTGCAGAATAAATATGTTGCTTATTTATATCCTTTGTAAATATGGAAGTTAAATAACAGAAGAAAAGACTGAAGGCTTAAAAGTGATTATCTCTGGGGAAAAGGAGGGGAGACTGCTGTTTTACTCTAGCATTTTGTGATATTTTTTTTAATTGTGAGCACATGTGCACTGATTTATCTGAATGAATTCTATGAGCCTTGCTGTGAAGGTGCAGTCCTCTAGAGAATATCTGTGATAGTTCAAGGTGCTCCTAACTTGGGGTCTCATCAAATTAATTTCCAAGGTTGGATGTTTTTGATACCACCTGTGTAGTGGGAATTTAAAGCAATCTTACATGAGAGTGACTTACAGTTATGAATTCTCTGGGGTGACTTTTCATTCTACAAACAAGTGCCAAAGCTGTGGCAAATGTGTCAAACAACTGCCTTTAGAGAATGGATTATTTTTAGTTTCTCTGACACTGAGATTGTAGACCTTCATTAATCTCTGTGTAGGGATATTATTGTGATTCTCTACCTTGCACAGACACTAAGTCTTACTTCTTTTCCTCACTGCAACCATTAAAACTCAAGTTCCTGAGGCAAATGCCCTTAGGGCATCTATGAACTCAACACAGACTAAACTGGATTCATGCTCCTGGACCATTCCTGCCTGGATGAGAGTTTGCTTACTTTCTTGATTCAGCTTTGTATTAAAAAAAAAAAATGTTTTCAGACATTACAAAATTATAACAGCTTGAGATATGATTCATATATCACCCAGTATCTTAATTGTTTCATAGCAGAAATACTTGTAGAACATTTAATCCTACGTATTGTTGAAAGTGACAGTCTTTGGTATATCTTCAATTATTATCTTCTCTCCATTTTCTTTCTTCATATTGTTTCTGAATAATTTCCCAGATACAAACTTACCTAGATCAAGTCTCTAAATTCTTATTTTTCACATTTTTTCATCTCTTTGCATTTTTAAGCTTACTCTTTGGATATTCCATACATTTTCCACTTTTTTCTTCTGCTCTCATATTGTCATTCCAAGAACATTTCCTTGTTTTCTGAGTGTTCCTTTCTATACAATTTTTACTGTATAAATGCATATTATCTTCTATCTCTAAGGATATTGTATTTTTGCAAGTTTTAATATTTTTTTAAAAAATTTAGCTGGTTTTATTCATTTTTCTTTGATATAAGATGCTGTCTTGGATATCTACAGGCCCATGGCTAGTCATTTATATTTGAGAGTGAAAATCTTGAGTGAATAGTATGGTTTGCTAACTTGGAGGTTTTAGTTGGGGGCACATCACTATATTATGATAAGACAAAATGCCTCGCCCATTCCTTTGGGAGATGACAACTAATTCCATTAGCTAAATTCTTTATACTATTTAATTTCTCCACAAAGAAGTCTTCTCTCTTCAATAAAGGCTAAAGTCCTGTTAACAGCTTCTGGAAGATGAGTAGAAGTGAGTCCACAGTTATTTACCATGAATGTAGACATTGATTATAATTCCTCTGTTTTCACTAACGTGGCCCATCCATTGTCCTTTGCTATGCCTAGAGTCTTTGACTGTAGAATCTCCTTTTCTTTGCCTTTTCATGGTGAGAGAATTGTAGTTGTTTGGCCACTGCAATGGAGGAAACTACTATGATTTCCCACAAATCCTTTTAGCTTTTTAGTCCACTTCTTTTGAGCACCAACTCCCTGGAATCCAAGCCCTAGAATCCTGATCATTGTGGGTGGGGGAGGCAAATAATCATCTTCTTGTCTTCCCCTTTGCCACACTTAAATTTCGCATCCTCAGCTTTCAGTAAGTGACCACTTTCTGATTTACTTTCACTCTCCATAATTATGTTGACACCTCTCATCCAATGTTGTCTTTCTTCCAATTCTCTGTTTGCTCACTGTTATTCATTTAAGTTTATTTGAATACATATTTTTGGAGAAGGAAATAGCAACCCACTCCAGTTTTCTTTCCTGGAAAATTCCATGGACAGATGAGCCTGGAAAGCTACAGTCCATGAGATCACAAAGAGACAGACACAAATGAGGGATTGAGAATACACATACAAGTATACTTTTAGGAGAGAGTAGAAGACAAACATTTCATCACTCCACCATGTTAAACTGGAAGTATATCTATTAATTTTTATTGTATCAATAGTTATGTGTAGCTATTTAAGTCATGTATTTATAATTATTTTTCCTATGTCCATTTTTATACTTATTTTTATTTGATTTATCTACCAGACCACAAGAATCACAACAAATTACCACTTCCCTCTAGTCCTCTGCCCCAAATTCCTATCCCTCTATCACCATGCATACATATAGCCATCTTCCTAGAGTTTTTATTCTTGGTTTCTACCATTTATGTGCCTTGGACAACAAATACGAGGAAATAAATGGCTATTTTATAAGTGGAAGAGTAAAATTTGTCACTTTTCCTTGTAATGACTAGTTATAACCACCTGTATTTCTCTTTTGTTTCAAATCTTTGAAAACCTTTCCTGTTTTCTTCTTTCATTCAGTGATGCTGTTGGAATATCTAAGTCAATGTGCTGTCTTTCTCAGGACTTTAATTATAATTCTTGAGCTCTGAGATTTACAAGTGATTGAATTCAGAGGTAAATACTTTGATTTGTTTAGTGCATGAGCTTTGTTTAAAATGTTCTAATACCCTATTCATTTCCTTAGAGTGGGAGAGACTAGAGATCCCTTCAAGGAAATTAGAGATAACAAGGGAATATTTCATGCAAAGATGGGTACAGTAAAGAAAAGAAATGGCAAGGACCTAACAAAAGCAGAAGAGGTTAGAAAAGGAAGCAAGAATACACAAAAGAACTGTACAAAAAAGATCTTAATGACCCAGATAACCATGATGGTGTGGTCAATCACCTAGAGCCAGACATCCTGGAGTGTGAAGTCAAGTGGGCCTTACTTTACTATGAACAAAGCTAGAGAAGGTGATGGAATTTTAGCTGAGCTATTTCAAATCTCAAAAGATGATGCTGTGAAAGTGCTGCACTCAATATGTTAGCAAATTTGGAAAACTCAGAAATGGCCATAGGACTGTAAAAAGTCTCTTTTCAATCCAATGCTATTAAAGAATGACAATACCAAAGAATATTCAGATTAACATACAATTGTACTCATTTCACATGCTAACAAGGTAATACTCAAAATAATTCAAAATATGTGTTAGCAGTATTTGACCTGAGAACTTCCAGATGTTCAAGCTAGATTTAGAAAAGGCAGAGGAAGCAGAGATCAAATTGATAATATCCACTGGATCACAGAAAAATGCAAGGGAATTCCAAAAACTTCTGCTTTATTGAGTATACTAAAGCCTTTGAATGTGTGGATCACAACAAACCATGGAATTTTCTTCAAGAGATTGGAATACCAGAGCACCATACCTGCCTCCTAAGAAACCTGTATGTAGGTCAAGAAGCAACAGCTAGGACCATGCACGGAACAACAGACTGGTTCAAAATTGGGAAAGGAGTACATCAAGGCCATATATTTGTCACCCCTCTTATTTAACTTAAATAACTTAAGAGTGCATCATGTCAAATGCTGGGCTGCATGACTAACAAGCTGGAATCAAGATTGTTGGGAGAAATATCAACAACCTCAGATATGCATATAATACCATTTTAATGGCAGAAAGTGAAGAGGAACTAAAAAACCTCTCAAGGCAAATGAAAGAGGAGACTGAAAAAAATGAATTAAAAATTCAACATTCAGAAAACAAAGATCATGTCATCTGGTCCCAACACTTCTTGGCAAATAGATAGGGAAAAAGTGGAAACAGTGATAATAAATAAACTGGGCTGAATCGGGCATGGAACAATCAGTGCAGTTCAGTTCAGTTGCTCAGTCGTGTCCGACTCTTTGCGACCCCATGAATCATAGCACGCCAGGCCTCCCTGTCCATCACCAACTCGCGGAGTTCACTCAGACTCACGTCCATTGAGTCTGTGATGCCATCCAGCCATCTCATCCTCTGTTGTCCCCTTCTCCTCCTGCCCCCAATCCCTCCCAGCATCAGAGTCTTTTCCAATGAGTCAATTCTTCGCATGAGGTGGCCAAAATATTGGAGTTTCAGCTTCAGTATCATTCCCTCCAGAGAAATCCCAGGGCTGATCTCCTTCAGAATGGACTGGTTGGATCTCCTTGTAGTCCAAGGGACTCTCAAGAGTCTTCTCCAACACTACAGTCCAAAAGCAACAATTCTTTGGAACTCAGCCTTCTTCACAGTCCAACTCTCACATCCATACATGACCACTGGAAAAACCATAGCCTTGATTAGACAGAACTTAGTTGGCAAAGTAATGTCTCTGCTTTTGAATATGCTCTCTAGGTTGATCATAACTTTTCTTCCAAGGAGTAAGCGTCTTTTAATTTCATGGCTGCAACCACCACCTGCAGTGATTTTGGAGCCCCAAAAAATAAAGTCTGACACTGTTTCCACGTTTTCCCCATCTATTTCCCATGAAATGATGGGACCGGATGCCATGAACTTCATTTTATGAATGTTGAGCTTTAAGCCAACTTTTTCACTCTCCACTTTCACTTTCATCAAGAGAGCTTTTAGTTCCTCTTCACTTTCTGCCATAAGGGTGGTGTCATCTGCATATCTGAGGTTATTGATATTTCTTTGGGCATCTTGATTCCAGCTTGTGCTTCTTCCAGCCCAGTGTTTCTCATGAGGTACTCTGCATAGAAGTTAAATAAGCAGGGTGACAATATACAGCCTTGTCATACTCCTTTTCCTATTTGAAACCAGTCTGTTGTTCCATGTCCAGTTCTAACTGTTGCTGGCTTCCTGACCTGCATACAGATTTCTCAAGAGGCGGTCAGGTGGTTTGATATTCCCATCTCTTTTAGAATTTTCCACAGTTTACTGTGATCCACACAGTCAAAGGCTTTGGCATAATCAATAAAGCAGAAATAGATGTTTTTCTGGAACTCTCTTGCTTTTTCCATGATCCAATGGATGTTGGCAATTTGATCTCTGGTTCCTCTGCCTTTTCTAAAACCAGCATGAATATCAGGAAGTTCATGGTTCACATATTGCTGAAGTCTGGCTTGGAGAATTTTGAGCATTACTTTACTAGCATGTGAGATGAGTGCAATTGTGGGTAGTTTGAGCATACTTTGGCATTGCCTTTCTTTGGAATTGGAGTGAAAACTGACCTTTTCCAGTCCTGTGGCCACTGCTGAGTTTTCCAAATTTGCTGGCATATTGAGTGCAGCACTTTCACAGCATCATCTTTCAAGATTTGAAATTGCTCCACTGGAATGCCATCACCTCCACTAGCTTTGTTTGCAGTGATGCTTTCTAAGGCCCACTTGACTTCACATTCTAAGATGTCTGGCTCTAGGTGATTGATCACACCATATTGATCATCTGGGTCATGAAGGTCTTCTTTGTCCAGTTCTTCTGTGTATTCTTGCCACCTCTTCTTAATATCTTCTGCTTCTGTTAGGTCCATACCATTTCTGTCCTTTACTGAGCCCATCTTTGCATGAAATGTTCCCTTGGTGTCTCTAATTTTCTTGAAGAGATCTCTAGTCTTTCCCCTTCTGTTCTTTTCCTCTATTTCTTTGCATTGATCGCTGAAGGCTTTCTTATCTCTTTTTGCTGTTCTTTGGAACTCTGCATTCAGATGCTTATATCTTTCCTTTTCTACTCTGTTTTTCACCTCTCTTCTTTTCAAGCTATTTGTAAGGCCTCCACAGACAGTCATTTTGCTTTTTTGTATTTCTTTTCCATGGGGATGGTCTTGATCCCTGTCTCCTGTACAATGTCACAAACTTCATTCAGTAGTTCATCAGGCACTCTATCTATCAGATCTAGGCCCTTAAATTGATTTTCACTTCTACTGTATAATCATAAGGGATTTGATTTAGGTCATACCTGAATGGTCTAGCGGTTTTGCCCACTTTCTTCAATTTAAGTCTGAATTTGGTAATAAGGAGTTAATGATCTGAGCCACAGTCAGCTCCTGGTCTTGTTTTTGTTGACTGTATAGAGCTTCTCCATCTTTGGCTGCAAAGAATTTAATCAATCTTATTTCTGTGTTGACCATCCGGTGATGTTCATGTGTAGAGTCTTCTCTTGTGTTGTTGGAAGAGGGTTTTGCTATGACCAGTGCATTTTCTTAGCAAAACTCTATTAAGTCTTTGCCCTGCCTCATTCCGCATTCCAAGGCCAAATTTGCCTGTTACTCTAGGTGTTTCTTGACTTCCTACTTTTTCATTCCAGTCCCCTATCATGAAAAGGACATCTTTTTTGGGTGTTAGTTTTAAAAGGTCTTGTAGGTCTTCATAGAACTGTTCAGCTTCTTCAGTGTTACTGGCTGAGGCATAGACTTGGATAATTGTGATATTGAATGGTTTGCCTTGGAAAGGAACAGAGATCATTCTGTCGTTTTTGAGATTGCATCCAAGGACTGCATTTCAGACTCTTTTGTTGACCATGATGGCTACTCCATTTCTTCTGAGGGATTCCTGCCCACAGTAGTAGATATAATGGTCATCTGAGTTAAATTCACCCATTCCAGTCCATTTTAATTTGCTGATTCCTAGAATGTCGATGTTCACTCTTGCCATATCCTATTTGACCACTTCCAATTTGCCTTGATTCATGAACCTGACATTCCACGTTCCTATGCAATATTGCTCTTTACAGCATCAGACCTTGCTTCTATCACCAGTCACATCCACAACTGGGTATTGTTTTTGCTTTGGCTCCATCCCTTCATTCTTTCTCGAGTTATTTCTCCACTGATCTCCAGTAGTGTGTTGGGTACCTACAGACCTGGGGAGTTCCTCTTTCAGTATCCTATCATTTTGCCTTTTCATACTGTTCATGGGGTTCTCAAGGCAAGAGTACGAAGTGGTTTGCCATTCCCTTCTCCAGTGGACCACATTCTGTCAGACCTCTCCACCATGACCTGCCCATCTTGTGTTGCCCCATGGGCATTGGTTTCATTGAGTGAATCAAGGCTGTGGTCCTAGTGTGATTAGATTGACTAGTTTTCTGTGAGTATGGTTTCAGTGTGTCTGCCCTCTGATGCCCTTTTGCAACACCTACCATCTTCCTTGGGTTTCTCTTACCTTGGGCGTGGGGTATCTCTTCATAGCTGCTCCAGCAAAGTGAAGCTGCTGCTCCTTACCTTGGACGAGGGGTATCTCCTCACCACCACCCTTTCTGACCTTCAACATAGGATAGCTCCTCTAGGCCCTCCTGCGCCCGCACAGCCATGGCTCCTTGGCATGGGGTTGCTCCTCTCAGCCACCACCCCTGGCCTCAGGCATGGGGTGGCTCCTCCCGGCCACCACCTCTGGCCTGGGATGCGGGGTGGCTCCTCCCTGCCACTCCTGACCTCCGACGCAGCATAGCTCCTCTTGGCCTCTGCCCCTGGAACAATAGACTGGCTCAAAACTGGGAAAGGAGTACATCAAGGCTGTATATTTGTCACCTTACTTATTTAACTTATATGCAGAGTACATCATGTGATATGCTGGGCTGGATGACTCACAAACTTTTGGGCTTTTATTTTCTTGGACTCCAAAATCACTGGAGATGGTGACTGCAGCCATGAAAATAAAAGATGTTTGCTTCTTGGAAGAAAAGCTACAACCAATCTAGACAGCATATTTAAAAACAGAGACATCACTTTTCTGACAAAGGTCTGTATCGTCAAAGCTATGATTTTTCCAGTAGTCATGCCCAGATGTGAGTGTTGAACCATAAAGAAGGCTGAGCATGGACGAATTAATGCTTTGGCACTGTGGTGTTGGAAAAGACTCTTGAGAATCCCTTGGACCTGAAGGTGATCAAACCAGTCAATCCTAAAGGAAATCAGTCCTGAATATTCATTGGAAGGACTGAAGCTGAAGTTCCAATACTTTGCCACTTACGTAAAGAGCTGACTCATTGAAAAAGACCCTGATGCTGGGAAAGATTGAGGGCAGGAGGAGAAGGGAGCAACAGAGGATGAGATGGTTAGATGGTACCATTGACTCAATGGATATGAGTTTGAGTAATCTCTGGGAGATATTGAAGGAGAGGAAAGCCTGGCATGTTACAATTCATAGGACTGCAAATAATTGGACATGAATCAGAGACTGAACAATTATTTCTTTATTTAGGAAAATTTTAAGTAAGTGTTTTCTTTAATATTCCCTCCCCTCCAAGTATTTTTCTTTTTCATGTTTGTCTACTCTCATATTTTGACCTTTTAATTTTTTTTATTTTATATTTTATGTTTGGTCATCTCCTTCTAATGCCCTCTGAAAGAATTATCATTTTAATATTTTACTTCCTAATTCAGTGTTGTATTGAACCAACCGTTGGCTTCTTTGTTTCAAAATTTGGCATGTAATATTTGAGGTTGATTATTTTAATACCTTCCTATTCCTATTTTGTATTTCCATTATCCAAACATTTCAAAGGCCTATTTATATATTTGAAAATATGCTTATTTAAAACTCTTATTTTTAAACATCCATTAATTTTGCTTCATCACATTTAAAAATTATTGAGGAAACTCAAGTCTCAGGGCAGAGTCTCTGGTATTAACTACAGGCTGCCATTCCTCCATGTCCATCTTTTTCTACTGTGTAACATTCTCTCAGGTAACTGTCCTGAACATCAAACTTTTTTTTTTAATTGTCTTTCTGGATTTTAATCAGGTGATCTTTGGAGTTAAGTAGAGAGAAGAAGGGAACACTCAACCCCACAGATACTTCTGCCAGATACTGAATTGCTAATGTTTACCTGCAAAACCTAGACTATCACTGGGCTCACACCAGGAAATGAGGAAAAGGACAAAAGCAAAGTATTAACCCCTAGCTTCTTGCTGTTCTTAGGAATCCAGCTCTTATCATTTCTATCTGACACTGCAATCAAAAATGTTTGGCCTCCACATACTATCTCATTTCAGTTCTTATGTTAAGTTTCAGAATCCTTCAAATTCACTCACATTAATATAGTCTCTCCAGTATTACATTCAGAAAAGGGGAAGTCAGCAACAGCCTATGTTAGTTAGTTATCCATGATAAAAATGAGAATTAACATTTTCATTCATTCTGTGTGTCAAATGATTATTCAAGATAAGGGATACTATAGAATCAAGAGTGAAAGATGTAGGGTTAGGATGTGTGGGTGGTGTGCTCAGTCGTTCAGTTGTGTCTGACTCTTTGAGTCCCTGTGGACTATAGCCTATTAGGCTCCTCTGTCCATGAGATTTTTCCAGGCAAAAATATTGGAGTAGATTGCCATTTCCTCCCCCAGGTGATTTTCCTGACCAAGGATTGAACCCATGTTTTCTGCCTTTCCTGCATTGGCAGGCGGACTCTTTACTACTGAGCCACTTGGGAAGCCAGGGTTAGCATATAACCTATATCAGTCCTGATATGTCAAAATCCCATACAAAGAAGTTTTGGAAATAAATAACCAAGGCAAAAATTTGTTCATAAAATACACAGTGAGGGGATTTCAAGACAGTAAAGTCAATTAGAAGATTTCTTCCTCTAAAATAATTACATTAAAATACTTGGTATACTCTCCCAATGCTAAGTACAGGCAAGTTTGTATCTACTAACTGAAATCAGCACAGATAGAAGACATTCAAAAAGCAGTTTGCCAGTTTTAAAGTTCTTCACCTATCACGTATAAAGGGCATATTTTATGTTCTAGCACCGTGAGTGACTCAGCTTAAAAAAACACATGATGGGTTTCAGTATCAAAGACTGAGTAAGAACATGTCATAGAAAGGAAAGACAAAATGTTTACTGAAAGAGCTATGATTTTGCTATCACTAAAAGACTACTGATAGATTAATTTCATTAGGAGCTCTTAGAAATATCTAACCCTAACCTTATGCGAAGAGTTGACTCATTGGAAAAGACCCTGATGCTGGGAGGGATTGGGGGCAGGAGGAGAAAGGGACGACCGAGGATGAGATGGCTGGATGGCATCACAGACTCGGTGGACGTGAGTCTGAGTGAACTCCGGGAGTTGGTGATGGACAGGGAGGCCTGGCGTGCTGCGATTCATGGGGTCGCAAAGAGTCGGACACGACTGCGCGACTGAACTGAACTGAAC
>SJXQ01005711.1:90461-110563 GCA_006408695.1 Aepyceros melampus
AAAAAAAAAAAAAAAAGTGATGTTCTCATCTTTAACCTCTAAGCAGGATTAAGAAAAACATGTAAGCTCCTAGAGGTTCCCTGCTTTACTCTGATTAACCTCTGGTTAATCAAGGTGGGATTAGATCAAACAAGTTTGAGTGGTAAATTCTTTCCTCAAAACTGATGCCTTTATTAAAGATCTATCTGTGCTTTTTAGAGAATCCTCTTCAGTGAGAACAAATAAAATCTAAAATCTCAGGTAAAGAGTGAACCAAAAAGTGCTTCAAAATAGTTACTTCTGTAAACAGCTTGGATATAATAATACTTATGCTGGACAAGTGGCACTTGGATGAATCCTATCTAGAAACCAAAATTTAAATCACGACCATATCACTTATCTGGAGTCATAGAGGGAGTTCCTAGGAAAGATGGAATCAAACAATCAGGGAACCAAAGGTTATGCAAGTCAAAGACTAGCAGAGAATAAATATTATAAGGAAGGTGATTAAAATTTCAGAAAATAATACTGCCTCAACTCTCTCACAGTATCACTATCATTTCAGTCACTATTGACCCCATGGACTACAGCATGCCAGGCTTCCATGTATATCACCAACTCCCAGAGCTTGTTCAAACCCATGACCATGGAGTCAGTGATGCCATCCAATCATCTCATTCTCTGTTGTCCTCTTCTCCTCCTGCCTTAAATTTTTCCCAGCATCAGGGTCTTTTCCAATGAGTCAGTTCTTCGCATCAGGTGGCCAAAGTATTGGAACGTCAACTTCAGTCCATCCAATGAATATTCAGGACTGATTTCCTTTAGGATGGACTGGTTGTATGTCTTTGCAGTCTAAAAGGGATCTTGAGTCTTCTTGAATACCACAGTTCAAAAAAATCAGTTCTTCTGCACTCAGCTTGTTTTGTAGTCCAACTCTCACATCTGTGCATGACTACTGGAAAAACCATAGCTTTGGCTAGATGGACTTTGTCGACAAAGTAGTGTCACTGCTTTTTAATATGCTGTCTAGATTGGTCAAAACTTCCTTCCAAGAAGCAAGAGTCTTTTAGTTTCATGGCTGCAGTCACCATCTGCAGAGATTTTGAAACCCCAAAATATAAAGTCTCTCATTGTTTCATTTCCCAGTCTATCTGCCATGAAACGATGGGACCAAATGCCATGATCTTAGTTTTCTGAATGCTGAGCTTTGAGCCAGCTTTTTCACTCTCCTCTTTCACTTTCATCAGTTCAGTTCAGTTCAGTCACTCAGTAATGCCCAACTCTTTGTGACCCCATGAATCACAGCATGCCAGGCCTTCCTGTCCGTAACGAACAACCAGAGTCTACCCGAACCCACGTCCATCCAGGCAGTGATGCCATCCAGCCATCAAATCCTCTGTCGTCCCCTTCTCATCCTGCCCCCAATCCTTCTCAGCATTACGGTCTTTTCCAATGAGTCAACTCTTTACATGAGGTGGCCAAAGTACTGAAGTTTCAGCTTCAATATCAGCACTTCCAAAGAACACCTAGGACTGATCTCCTTTAGGATGGACTGGTTGGATCTTCTTGCAGTCCAAGGGACTCTCAAGAGTCTTCTCCAACACCACAGTTCAAAAGCATCAATTCTTCGGCGCTCAGCTTTCTTCACCATCCAACTCTCACATCCACACATGACTGCTGGAAAAACCATAGCCTTGACTAGACAGACCTTTGTTGGCAAAGTAATGTCTCTGCTTTTTAATATGTTATCTAGGTTGGTCATAACTTTCCTTCCAAGGAGTAAGCATCTTTTAATTTCATGGCTGCAACCACCACCTGCAGTGATTTTGGAGCCCAAAAACATAAAATCTGACACTGTTTCCACATCTATTTACTATGAAGTGATGGGACCAGATGCCATGATCTTCATTTTCTGAATGTGGAGCTTTAAGCCAACTTTTTCACTCTGCTCTTTCACTTTCATCAAGAGGCTTTTCAGTTCCTCTTCACTTTCTACCATAAGAGTGGTGTCATCAGCATATCTGAGGTTATTGAGATTTCTCCTGGAAATCTTGATTCCAGCTTGGCTTCTCTTAGCCCAGTGTTTCTCATGATGTCCTCTGCATAGAAGTTAAATAAGCAGAGTGACAATGTAGAGCCTTGACGTGCTCCTTTTCCTATTTAGGACCAGTCTGTTGTCCATGTCCAGTTCTAAATGTTGAAGAGGCTCTTTACTTCTTCTTCACTTTCTGAGTGTGGAGTCCTCTGCATATCTGAGGTTATTTATATTTCTCTCAGCAATCTTGATTCCAGCTCGTGCTTCATCCAGTCTGACATTTTGCGTGATGTAGTCTGCATATGAGTTAAATAAGCAGGATGGCAACATACAGGCTTGATGTACTCTTTTCCCAAATTGGCACCAGTCTGTTGTTCCATGTTCAGTTCTAACTGTTGCTTCCTGACCTGTATACAGATTTCTCAAGAGGCAGGTCAGGTGGTCTGGTATTCCCATCTCTTTCAGAATTTTCCCCAGTTTATATTGTGATCCACACAGTCAAAGGCTTTGGCATAGTCAGTAAAGTAGAAATAGATGTTTTTTCTGGAACCCTCTTGCTTTATTGTTGATCCAGCAGGTGTTGGCAGTTTGATCTTTGTTTCTCTGCCTTTTCTAAATCCCACTTGAACATTTGGAAGTTCACAGTTCACATACTGTTGAAGCCTGGCTTGGAGAATTTTGAGCATTACTCTGCTAATGTGTTAGATGAGTACAATGGTGTGGCAGTTTGAACATTCTTTGGCATGGCCTTTCTTTGGAATTGGAATGAAAACTGACCTTTTCCAGTCCTGTGGCCACTGCTGAGCTTTCCAAATTTGTTGGAATATAGAGTGCAGCACTTTCACATCATCATGTTTGAGATTTGAATTAACCTATTATTCCATCACCTCCACTAGCTTTGGTTGTAGTGACACTTCCTAATGCCCACTTGACTTTACATATCAGGATGTCTGGCTCTAGGTGAGTGATAACACCATCATGGTTATCTGGGTCATGAAGATCTTTTTTTTGTATAGTCTGTGTATTCTTACCACCTCTTCTTAAAAAAAAAAAAAAGATCATAGCATCCGGTCCCATCATTCATGACGAATAGATGGGGAAACAGTGGAAACAGTGGCTGACTTTATTTTTCTGAGCTCCAAAATCACTGCAGATGGTGATCGCAGCCATGAAATTAAAAGACACTCACTCCTTAGAAGGAAATTATGACCCACCTAGACAGCATATTAAAAAGCAGAGACATTACTTTGCCAGTAGAGGTCCATCTAGTCAATGCTATGTTTTTTCCAGTAGTCATGTACAGATGTGAGAGTTGGACTATAAAGAAGGCTGAGCACCGAAGAATTGATGCTTTTGAACTGTGGTGTTGGAGAAGACTCTTGAGAGTCCCTTGGACTGCAAGGAGATCCAACCAGTCCATCCTAAAGGAGATCAGTTCTGGGTGTTCATTGGAAGGACTGATGTTGAAGCTGAAGCTCCAATACTTTGGCCACCTAATGCAAAGAACTGACTCTTTTGAAAAGACCCTGATGCTGGGAAAAATTGAGGACAGGAGAAGGGGATGACAGAGGATGAAATGGTTGGATGGCATCACCAACTCAATGGACATAAGCTTGGGTAAACTCTGGGAGTTGGTGATGGAGAGGGAGGCCTGGCATGCTGCAGTTCATGTGGTCACAGAATCGGACACAACTGAGCAACTGGACTGAATGAAAAGATGAATATTCCCCTGAGTAAAGAACTGATATTCAGTGTGACAGAGGCATCTTAATTTTCATAAATAGCATTTTATGCCATTGTGAAATGTTGACAGCATCTGACAATGTTTAATTCAACAAGGCTTCAATATTGTTTTTCATGTCTAGAACTTGATCAGGATACAGACAAGTAAAATGATCTAATCAGCAGAACCTGATCTTTGGAAACAACTTAGAATATCCTGATGATATGAGGATATTTTTAATTTGGGTATCTACAAGTTGGATATGCTCATGGTGCAGACATAATATTCATATAAGCTTTCCTGAAATGATTTTATGAGGGCTTCTCCTAGTTCTCTGTTTGGGATAGGCTTATATTCCTAAGATTTTATGGTAAGGTTTTATATTGGTTTTACACTTATGCTTGTCATACTTAAGCTAACTTGATATTCAAAGTCTGCTTATATTCTCAACTGCTTCTTAGAACAAAATTAGCAGTGCAGGGATTACTGTCTATTAAATTTTACTAAACCTGTAAAATGGGTGTGCAGTCACTGGCAGTTACCAGCAATCCACAATAATTGTTGAACCATTTGAACTTCTCATTATGATTTGAGTCCATTTTTTTATGACAGTGTTGATTAATGTGAAAATAAGCATACAACTGGTAGACAGCGTTCATATCAATTTTCCCTTAATTCAGGACAAAAATAAAGTCAAATTTGTCATGTTATCTTTTTTCCCATGAGACACAAAGTGTGCAAATATGACAGGGAAAAATAATCTGAGGAACAACCAAGCAACAATTTAGAGCTTGTCACAAATATTCTGCATATGAAATTAAACTTTCTCTTTTATTTAAATTTGTTTAAATTTAGAATGTGATCTTTGAAATGTTTCACAGCTTGTAGGAAGTGTTTTGAAAAGAATACATTTAGGTTTAATTAAAAAAAAAAAAAAAGAGCCACTGAGAAGGATAAAATCAAATCAATACCCTGGTTGCAGAATCAGAATCAATTAAGGTATTTTTTTAAAAGAACTTATTAATAATTTTCTCTGAAAATATTGTCAAATTATCTCAAAGTAGGTTTATAGTTTACAAATCTACATGTGGTTTCTTAATGGCATATCGACACAGTATGGAATCTTAGAAGAAATTTTAACATCTCCCCAAAGGTATATTAGAGGAAATAAAAATGTAAAAGACGTAAAATAAAAACCAGAACCTCATATAGTTAGTAGAAAATTGCTATGAAAGAAATAAGGTCTTTGAGATTTTGCTTAGAACTCTTTTGTTTTATGTGGTAAGTGTTGAACACCAAAAATTTTAAAGATACTTAAATTAATGGAGCTTTTTTTTTTATTTTCTGGCAACCTAAACATTTGGTTTTGATTTATCATTTCCCTGAGTAGATTCAGTAATCTATTTTTAGCACATTGGGTTGTTTGGGGTGGTCCTTGCCCATAAAACCTTCAAGACTTAACTACTTTAAATTGTTGCGGATGATAAAAGATGACTTAATTGTTCATGTTCAAATGGTGCCTGTATTGAATCAGAGAAGCCAGGCTCCTTCACCTGCTTCACCTGTAGTCCTTCACTCTGGCCTTTCTCTGGCCATGTTCACAGGAAGTCAATGATTTCCTCAAGGGACGAGGCCAAGACCCCTTGTCCTCACCTTTGTGTTGTCCCCGGGAGAGCCAGTTGCTTTCTTTTTAGCTCTTTATGTTTTGTTTTATGAATATAGTTGCTTTACACTACTATGTCACTATCTGCTGAACAGCAAAGTGAATCAGCCATACGCATACAAATATCCCCTCTTTTTTGGGGGGGGGCAGATTTCATTACCTTTTAGGTCACCACAAAGCTGTGAGTAGGGTTCCCTGTCCTATATAGTCGGTTCTCATTAGTTACCTATTTTATACATGAGTGTATATATGTCAATCCCATTCTCCCTCACACCAGTCAGAATGACCCTCACCAAACAATAGATGCTGGAAAGGGTGTGGATCAAAGGTAACCCTCTTACACTGTTGGTGGGAATGTAGATTGATGCAGCCACTATGGAGAACAGTATGCAGGCTTCCTAAACAAACTGAACCTAAAACTACCATATGACCTAACAATCCCATTATTAGGCATATACTTAGAGAAAACCATAATTAAAAAAGAATACAAGCACATCAATGTTAAATTGCAGCACTATTTACAATAGCCAGAAAATAGAAGCAACTTAAATGTCCATCAGCAGAGCAATGGTTAAAAAAGATGTGGTATGTGGTGTGTGTACACACACACACACACACACACACACAGTGGAATATAGCTGCTGCTGCTGCTAAGTCACTTCAGTCGTGTCCGACTCTGTGTGACCTCATAGATGGCAGCCCACCAGGCTCCCTCGTCCCTGGGATTCTCCAGCAAGAACACTGGAGTGGGTTGCCATCTCCTTCTCCAATGCATGAAAGTGAAAAGTGAAAGTGAAGTCGCTCAGTCGTGTCCGACTCCTAGCGACCCCATGGACTGCAGCCCACAAGGCTCCTCCACCAATGGGATTTGCCAGGCAAGAGTACTGGAGTGGGGTGCCATTATTCAGCCATAAAAAGGAATACAATTGTGTAATTTACAGAGACATGGGTAGACCTAGAGACTGTCATACAGAGTGAAGTATAAGTCAGAAAGAAAAATAAATATTTATACTAGGGCATATTATGTGGCATATAGAAAAATGAGGCTCTTCATTTTGAACAGTTTATCTGAGCCTCTAAGTCTCTTTTATTCATTAAGGAGGGAAGCTCAACTTCTGCTTCACCAGAATTGACTTTCAATCATCTGTATTGACTTGGCTATGTCTAGTCTCTGTGCAGGGATGCCATAGGATATCAGTCTGGTGGCAGTTTGGGGCAAATTGCTAATTCTGCCCATCAAATCCTAATCCACACATCTGCACCAGACACTTATATTTCTTTCCCAGGCTTCTGATTCAGGATATTTTGCTTAATATTTTCTTAAATAACTTTACTAATAGACTTTTCTACTGTTTAAATGGCCCTGATTCCCCTTCTCTCACATATAAATAAATCTTTTTTTATTAAAGAAGGACTAGAGAGGAATTTGAGTAATCTACCTACTTTCCCAGCTCAAAATTCTCCCTCCACCCTCATTTTTTTCCTGTTCCATGACATGCCCTTTTGCAAAGACCAAGAATGTACTTACATTTCCCCAGACTGCAACTAGGAAGTTCCATGCCCAAACACTCAAGCCTGAGAAAGAGAAATTTCTTTTTAAACATCTGAATTACATGTTCCTATATATTTTAACCTAGAGTCAATAAATTTTATATGCATTTAATCAAAATACTAATCTGTGCTAATTTTGTTTCTAGAACAGAAAACTTAACAAAACACATTTTATCTTAAAAGCAAGAGAAATTGCTTTTTTCCACCATATCAACAGAAGTCTCAAGTCTTAATTAAGTACTTTTGATTTTCAACTTGGAGGGCATCCAGTCCAAGTAAATAATCATTCTTGCTTTGTGTCTTTAGCATATTTTCTTTGAACCCAATTATTTTCTTCTTTGAACACATATTTTCATGGCCAAAGCTCAATAAAGGAGAAAATTCTCTAAAACAGTTTCACAGAAAATGTGAGAAAAATGAACTAACATGGTCATTAAATTTTTGTATAATTACCTCTCTTTTAGCATCTTTATAATAAAAGTATGCATTACTGCTTTAGCAATTTGATGTAAAGAGACTTTGAATTATTTTACTAATGTTTTTATCAGCATTTGCTGGTACAAAGGACAGATATATTAGTGGCAGTACTGTTTAAGGGCTTTTTAAACTAATAAGCTATGATCCTCTGAACATTTATCTCAACCTTTACTCTAATATAATTTGGTCTAATGAAATGGCTATGTCACTGGAGTATGCCATCTAACCTTTATGTGTCCTCATTCTACATTTGCAGAAATAGTCACAGGCCAGACCCTAAGACTAAAAAAGTTAATATATGCAGATGACCTTGAACAGTGCCTGACACAAAAGAAAACCCCTAAAGAATTACTGTTATGAGAGTTCACATATCCTCTTCTATCTAAAACATTTTTCACTTGAGTGTATGAATTTTCTTGTTTTTCAGTTTTCATGTCAGAACTTCGCAATTATCATTCTGTGTTTAATGCTTTCTCCTTGTAATCTTTGCGCATTGCTTTCCCCACTGGTTGTTGTTCACCAGCTTGCTGATTTTTGTGAAAGGAGTCACTATTATTGTGGACTGTATAATTTTTGCCTTTCTCATTTAACACAAAGCATCAGTGAACTTTAAATGTGTTTATTAGACATTTCTCCTTCTGCTTCTTCAGGGAAAAATCTCAGGAAGACTCTGTTAAGTCCATCACAGGGGTTGGCCAAAGGTCCTGCATCTAAGAATGAGTTTCATAAGGAGCCAAAGTGATCATGCTTGTCAATATTATCAAACTTTTAGATTAAACTCTTTCCCTTTCTGCAAGTTCTTCTTATTTCCTGAAATATTAAAAAAAAAAAAAAACAGAAACTTTGCTATGGTTCAAGAGAACTCTCTCACACGCTAGTAAAGTAATGCTCAAAATTCTCCAAGCTAGGCTTCAGCAATACGTGAGCCGTGAACTTCCAGATGTTCAAGCTGGTTTTAGAACAGGCAGAGGAACCAGACGTCAAATTGCCAACATCCGCTGGATCATGGAAAAAGCAAGAGAGTTCCAGAAAAACATCTATTTCTGCTTTATTGACTATGCCAAAGCCTTTGACTGTGTGGATCACAATAAACTGTGGAAAATTCTGAGAGAGATGGGAATACCAGACCACCTGACCTGCCTCTTGAGAAACCTATATGCAGGTCAGGAAGCAACATTTAGAACTGGACATGGCACAATAGACTGGTTCCAAATAGGAAAAGGAGTACATCAAGGCTGTATATTGTCACCCTGCTTATTTAACTTCTATGCAGAGGACATCATGAGAAACGCTGGGCTGGAAGAAACACAAGCTGGAATCAAGATTGCCAGGAGAAATCTCAATAACCTCAGATATGCAGATGACACCACCCTTAAGGCAGAAAGTGAAGAGGAACTAAAAGCTCTCTTGATGAAAGTGAAAGAGGAGAGTGAAAAAGTGGGCTTAAAGCTCAACATTCAGAAAATGAAGATCACAGCATCTGGCCCCATCACTTCATGGGAAATAGATGGGGAAACAGTGAAACAGTGTCAAACTTTATTTTGGGGGGCTCCAAAATCACTGCAGATGGTGATTGCAGCCATGAAATTAAAAGACGCTTACTCCTTGGAAGAAAAATTATGACCAACATAGATAGCATATTTAAAAGCACAGACATTACTTTGCCAACAAAGGTCTGTCTATTCAAGGCTATGGTTTTCCTGTGGTCATTTATGGATGTGACAGTTGGACTGTGAAGAAAGCTGAGCACCAAAGAATTGATACTTTTGACTGTGGTGTTGGAGAATACTCTTGAGAGTCCCTTGGACTGCAAGGAGATACAACCAGTCCATTCTGAAGGAAATCAGCCCTGGAATTTCTTTGGAAGGAATGATGCTGAAGCTGAAGCTCCAGTACTTTGGCCACCTCATGCGAAGAGTTGACTCACTGGAAAAGACTCTGATGCTGGAAGGGATTGGGGGCAGGAGGAGAAAGGGACGACCGAGGATGAGATGGCTGGATGGTATCACTGATTCGATGGACGTGAGTCTGAGTGAACTCCCGGAGTTGCTGATGGACAGGGAGCTGCAATTCATGGGGTCACAAAGAGTCGGACACGACTGAGCGACTGAAATGAACTGAACTGAACTGAAAGAAAGGAAGCTAGGAAGCTGCCAAGGCTTATTTGACAGGTGAATTTTTGAGGGAAGCGGGGTCAAAGAAAGATATCTTTTTCTCTGTTTTATATGGTGATGTTCTTCTCCTCCCAAATACCAATGTTTAGGTGCACGGAGAGCAATTATTATTAGTTTTTTCACTATTACTATTTATTACTAATTGGAGAAGGAAATGGCAGCTCATTCAGGTATTCTTGTCTGGAGAATTCCATCGAGGGCTACAACCCATGGAGTCGCATGGAGTCAGACACAACTGAAAGACTAACACATTTATCACTATTATTAGTTTTATCCACTAAATTTATTCTGTTTTATCGACAGAAACTTAAATTTTATTTTTAAGTTTATTAGTTTTATCCATTAAGGCTTCCATGGTGGCTCAGAGGTTAAAGCATCTGCCTGGAATGCAGTAGACCCGGGTTCGATCCCTTGATCGGGAAGATTCCCTGGAGAAAGAAATGGCAACCCACTCCAGTACTCTTGCCTGGAGAATCCCATGGAGGGAGGAACCTGGTAGGCTCCAGTCGATGGGGTGGCAAAGAGTTGGACACGACTGAGCAACTTCACTTTCACTAACTTTATTAAACTTAAAAAAATAATTGTTATAAATAAATGCACAAATAGAGCTAATAAATAAATATACTTTCAGCAAATTATATTTTTCCAAACACAGACACCACTTACAAAGTTTACAAATATTTAATGTATAATATATAAGATCTTCTTAAATGTCTCAGCCATATTAACAACAAACAAAATAATTGTAGCAGGCTACAAAAATGTTAATATCAATTCTTTAATTTCCTTTTGTTTTTCTCTATATTTTCCATTATACTAAATTTTTAACCTATTGAGAAAGTTGGGTTCATTAAATACTAGAGCAAGCATCACTTTCTCCCACTCTTCTACTTCTACTTTTCTGCAAATCTATTTGGCCATATTTGGACTAGCTTAAATTGTCCCTCCAGTCACTGAGACACTGTTTATTATTAATCATTTAAATATTTTTCTTCAAATTGGATAATTTCTACTAATCTAGCTTCAGGTTCATTCTTTTATCTTTCAAAAATAGATTGTTTTTCTTCTCTCTGCCTGTTTATTTTTTGCCCAGATTTGTTTTTTTTTTTTTTTGCTGTTCTAACAAGGGTCTCTCTCATACATGCCAGTTTAGTTGTCAATCATGTCTGTGTAAAATCTATAATTTATATTGAGAAGTCACTCCAATGATTTTCAGAATTCTGACTTTTATCTTCATATTTCCATTTGTTTTTCCAGCTCAACATAATATATATCCCTTCATATTTCTAGCTATTATTCCAATTCAATCTAACTGCTGCTGCTGCTGCTGCTGCTAAGTCGCCTCAGTCGTGTTCGAATCTGTGCGACCCCACAGACAGCAGCCCACCAGGCTCCCTTGTCCCTGGGATTCTCCAGGCAAGAACACTGGAGTGGGCTGCCATTTCCTTCTCCAATGCATGAAAGTGAAAAGTGAAAGTGAAGTAGCTCAGTCGTATCCAAGTCTTCATGACTCCATGTACTGCAGCCTACCAGGCTCCTCCGTCCATGGGATTTTCCAGGCGAGGGTACTGGAGTGGGGTGCCATTGCCTTCTCTGCAATTTAACTGCTGGTACCTTTAAATGACAAGGTTTCTGTTCTTTGATATCTCATTTACTTGTATCTTTTATTTTTTTCTAGCTAAATCCAAAGAGGTTTATGTTATCATCTTGATCTAAGAAATTGTTAATGTTTTAGTCTTATTCTTGCCTGTTGGGCTTTCCAGGTGGCTCAGTGGTAAAGAATCTGCCTGCCAAGTAGGAAATATGGTTACTGGGTTGGGAAGAAGAAAATAGCAACTCACCGCAGTGTTGTTGTCTGGGAAACCCTATGGACAGAGTAGCCTGGTGGGCTACAGGCCATAGGATCACAAAAGAGTTGGACATGACTGAGTGATTAAACAACAACAAAAATATTTCCTGTTACAATTTTTGAGATAAAATGTTCCTTAAGTTTCTGTCTTTTAATAGTTTTTTTTTTACTTAATTTTAAAAATTCATTTACTTGCATTTATGTGACAACTTCATTGCTTTACCACTACAAGAAATCCTAAACTTCATTAGCATATTTCAACATTGGTATATACTAAGAATATACTAGTATATATAGGAATGTATTGGTATATACTAGGAAAGAAACTGTCTCAAGTTTGTTAATATTGCCTAAATAAGTTTCTTGATCTCCTAAGCATATGGCATAAATAAACCAGAGTGATCTGATATATAGGACTCAAATGAGTAAAGTATTATTATCAAAAGCTATCAGAAACAAAACAAACGCACCACTAAAATGGCAAATACATCTCATGTGAGTATGGAGCCCACTACTAAGACAGCCTTCTCTACCAGAAGACCCCAGTGCAGAATATAATAAATTGTTTTTTATTTTGAGTTGCAGACCAGAGTATGTGGCAATGGTTCCATTTCCCACTAACATAGCCAGTCTGAATAATGACCCCATACCTTAGATATGGGCCTCCAAGTTGGCGCCAATGGTAAAGAACCCTCCTACCAGCAATGCAGGAGACAAGACATGAGTTCAATCCCTGGGTCGTGAAGATCCCCTGGAGGAGGGTATGGCAAGCCACACCAATATTCTTGCCTGGAGAATCCCCTGAAAAGAGGATCTGGAGGGCCAAGTCCATAGGGTTGTAAAGAGTCAGACATGACTGAGTGACGGAATGCACACACTCATGCATCTTAGAGACACAGAGCTTCTACTTACTTTAGAGGATATGTTGTTTTGGCTTATACAGGATATGAATGCTTTTCTCTTTTGAGACAATTCCAAAGAAATACTGAAGTGAAGTGAAGTTGCTCAGTCGTGTCCAACTCTTTGCGACCCGTGGACTGTAGCCCACCAAACTCCTCTGTCCATGGGATTCTCCAGGCAAGTACTGGAGTGGGTTGCCATTTCCTTCTCCAGGGGATCTTCCCGACCCAGGGATCAAACCCAGGTCTCCTGCATTGTAGGCAGACACTTTAACCTCTGAGCCACCAGGGAAGCCCCAAAGAAATATTATTCAGATGCAATTTTGAAATAGTATAACAAGCCAGAAAATGCCCTGGTAGAGTGGTCAACCAATTATATTCTAATTAGGACTTTGATTCAATACAAATATTCTCAAACATCAATGTCATATATTAGGGCTTTGACAGAACAGACTACTTATATTTCATATCATACTGACACAAATTCAGTTTAAGTTCTGATGATAAATGCTAAATATGCTTCTCAAGTGGCTCAGTGGGTAAAGAGTCTGCCTGCAATTCAAGAGATGCTGGTTCAAACCCTGGGTCACAGAGATCCTTGGAGGAGGACATGGCAACCTACTCCAGTATTCTTGCCTGGAGAAGCCCATGGACGGAGAAGCCTGCAGCCTACAGTCCATAGTTTTGCAAAGAGTAGGACACAACAGCAGGGATTGAGCACACAACATGCTAAGAAATACAATTAGAAATTAAATATAATGCTCAGTTCAGTTCAGTCGCTCAGTCGTGTCCGACTCTTTGTAACCCCATGAATCGCAACACGCCAGGCCTCCCTGTACATCACCAACTCCTGGAGTTCACTCAGACTCACGTCCATTGAATCAGTGATGCCATCCAGCCATCTCATCCTCTGTCATCCCCTTCTTCTCCTGCCCCAATCCCTCCCAGCATCAGAGTCTTTTGCAATGAGTCAACTCTTCGCATGAGGTGGCCAAAGTACTGGAGCTTCAGCTTCAGCATCATTCCTTCCAAAGAAATCCCAGGGTTGATCTCCTTCACAATGGACTGGTTGGATCTCCTTGTAGTCCAAGGGACTCTCAAGTCTTTTCCAACACCACAGTTCAAAGGCATCAATTCTTTGGCACTCAGCCTTCTTCACAGTCCAAATCTCACATCCATACGTGACTACTGGAAAAATCACAGCCTTGACTAGATGGACCTTAGTTGGCAATGTCTCTGCTTTTGAATATGCTATCTAGGTTGCTCATAACTTTTCTTCCAAGGAGTAAGCGTCTTTTAATTTCATGGCTGCAGTCACCATCTGCAGTGATTTTGGAGCCCCAAAAAATAAAGTCTGACACTGTTTCTACTGTTTCCCCATCTGTTTCCCTTGAAGTGATGGGACCAGATGCCATGATCTTCATTTTCTGAATGTTGAGCTTTAAGCCAACTTTTTCACTCTCCTCTTTCACTTTCATCAAGAAGCTTTTTAGTTCCTCTTCATTTTCTGCCATAAGGGTGGTGTCACCTGCATATCTGAGGTTATTGATATTTCTCCCAACAATCTTGATTCCAGCTTGTGTTTCTTCCAGTCCAGCAATTCTCATGATGTACTCTGCATACAAGTGCAGTCAAATCATCAAGAGAAAAGTTGAGTAGAGAGCTAACCAAAGAAGCCTAGTACTGAGTTAGAAGAAAGGACAGCACCTAAAAGCCACAAGCGTCAAAGATCCAGTTGTGTCTTATTCTTAATTTTTAATAAAATTTCCTATAATTTCTTCAGAAATATATTAATATTAATACATTTGGAATTATTAAAATTTTTAATATTGTCCTCACAATAGCTCNAACCAGTCTGTTGTTCCATGTCCAGTTCTAACTGTTGCTTCCTGACCTGCATACAGATTTCTCAAGAGGCAGGTCAGGTGGTCTGGTATTCCCATCTCTTTCAGAATTTTCCACAGTTTGTTGTGATCCACACAGTCTTTGGCATAGTCAATAAAGCAGAAATAGATGTTTTTCTGGAACTCTCTTGCTTTTTCCATAATCCAGCGGATGTTGGCAATTTGATCTCTGGTTCCTCTGCCTTCTCTAAAACCAGCTTGAACATCAGGGAGTTCACGGTTCACGTATTGCTGAAGTCTGGCTTGGAGAATTTTGAGCATCACTTTACTAGCATGTGAGATGAGTGCAATTGTGCGGTAGTTTGAGCATTCTTTGGCATTGCCTTTCTTTGGAATTGGAGTGAAAACTGACCTTTTCAAGCCCTGTGGCCACTGCTGAGTTTTCCAGATTTGCTGGCATATTGAGTGCAGCACTTTCACAGCATCATCTGTCAGGATTTGAAACAGCTCAACTGGAATTCCGTCACCTCCACTAGCTTTGTTCGTAGTGATGCTTCCTAAGGCCCACTTGACTTCACATTCCAAGATGTCTGGCTCTAGATTAGTCATCACATCATCATGATTATCTGTGTCGTGAAGATCTTTTTTGTACAGTTCTTCTGTGTATTCTTGCCACCTCTTCTTAATATCTTCTACTTCTGTCAGGTCCATACCATTTCTGTCCTTTATCGAGCCCATCTTTGTATGAAATTTTCCCTTGGTATCTCTAATTTTCTTGAAGAGATCTCTAGTCTTTCCCATTCTGTTCTTTTCCTATATTTCTTTGCACTGATCGCTGAAGAAGGCTTTCTTATCTCTTCTTGCTATTCGTTGGAACTCTGCATTCAGATGCTTGTATCTTTCCTTTTCTCTTTGCTTTTTGCCTCTCTTCTTTTCATAGCTATTTGTAAGGCCTCCCCAGACAGTCATTTTGCTCTTTTGCATTTCTTTTCCATGGGGATGATCTTGATCCCTGTCTCCTGTACAATGTCATGAACCTCATTCCATAGTTCATCAGGCACTGTATCTATCAGATCTAGTCCCTTAAGTCTATTTCTCACTTCCACTGTATAATCATAAGGGGTTTGATTGAGGTCATACCTGAATGGTCTAGTGGCTTTCCCTACTTTCTTCAATTTAAGTCTGAATTTGGCAATCAGGAGTTCATGATCTCAGCCACAGTCAGCTTCTGGTCTTGTTTTTGTTGACTGTATAGAGCTTCTCCATCTTTGGCTGCAGCAAATATAATCAATCTGATTTCGGTGTTGACGATCTGGTGATGTCCATGTGTAGAGTCTTCTCTTGTGTTGTTGGAAGAGGGTGTTTGCTATGACCAGTGCATTTTCTTGGCAAAACTCTTAGTCTTTGCCCTGCTTCATTCCACATTGCAAGGCCAAATTTGCCTGTTACTCCAGGTGTTTCTTGACTTCCTACTTTTGTATTCCAGTCCCCTATAATGAAAAGAACACTATAATGAAAATTCACTTTATGGTGTACAATTCTATGGTTTTTGACAAATGTGTAGAATTGTATATGTTGTTGTTCAAGTACTAAGCAGTCTGACTCTTTGCAACCCATGGACTGCAGCACACCAGGCTTCCCTGTCCATCACCAGCTCCCTGACCTTGTTCAAACTCATGTCCATCGAGTCAGTGATACCATCCAACCATCTCATCCTCTGTTGCCTCCTTTTCCTCCCACCTTCAATCTTTCCCAGCATCAGGGTCTTTTCAGCTCTTCACATCAGGTGGCCAAAGTATTGGGGCTTCAGCTTTAGCATCAGTCCTTTCAATGATATTCAGGGTTGATTTCCTTTAGGATTGTATATCCACCCCACAATTCCATGTAGAATAATCCTATCACCCTGAAAGTCCCCTGTGTCACTAATCTGCAGATAACTGCTTCTCCCCCACCACCATAAGAGCCCCTAGCAACTACTGATCTCTTTTCCTCCCTGCATTTCTCTGTTTTCCTGAGTCTCATATGAAAGGAATCAGAATAAGTAGCTTTCGGAGTCTGGCTTCTTTCACTTAGCAAAATACACGTGAGATTTATCCATGTTTTTGTGGGAGTCAATTCCTTTATATTGCTGAGTACTATTCTATTGTCTTAATGTGCCATAGCTTCTTATCTACTGACTACTTGAATGATACCTGAATTTCTTCCAGTATTTGGCAGTCATAAATACAGTTGCTATAAAACATTCATATACAGGTTTTTATGTGAATGCAATTTCCATTTCTGCAGAGTTTGATACTAGAAGTAGAATTGCTGGGTCATTAGCTTGGTGTATATTTAGCTTTGGCAGAAACTATCAAACTGTTTTTCAAAGTGTCTAGACCATTTATTCTAACAGGTGTATAGTGGCATTTCATTGTGGGTTTAATTTGCATTTCCCTAATGATTGATGACATTGAGCATGCTTCTGTGTGCTATTTGCTTTCCAGTTGTCTTTGGTGAAGTGTCTTCAAAGGTTTTCCCCATTTTTTAAAGTGGGTTGTTTGCTTTCTTATTGTTGAATTTGGGTAGTTTTCAATATATTCTGAATATAATCCATTTGTCAGAAATGTGATTTTCAGCGTTTTCTTCCAGTCTGTGGCTTATCTTATTCTCTTTTACAGTGTCTATCTCAGAGCAAAGTTTTCTTAATATTGATGAAGCCTAGTTTATCCATTTTTATAAATTAATTGTGCTTTTAGTGTCATATGTGAGTTTTTTTTTTTTAGGAAGTTTTCATCTTTGAAAATTCCTTTCAATGAGTATAGAATTCTGTTTTGTTTTCCTGTGATTATTACTGTGTTTTTCATTGGTAGCATTTCATTTTTTTCCCCATAGTTTCTTCTCACAGCTGAAATTCCCACTTGGTATTATATGTTGCTCACCATTCTCATCAGAGCTTTTAACATACTATGTTGATCAATTATTTTAAATTCTCTGAAAGCTCTAACATCTGCATCATATCTGACTGGTTCTGATTGCTTTTCCTCTTCTGAGTATTTTTTTCTTGCCTTTTTGTATGCCTTGTAATTTTTATTGAGAGCTAGACATCTTGCATAAGACGATAAAGACCAATGTAAATAGCATTTATGCCTCGCAAGTCCCTTCAGGTGAGAGCTGAAGCCTTGCTATTTCCAGTCAGGAGCTGAACTGGGCTGGAGAGTTCTGTTGCTGTTAAGATTACTACCATCAGAGCACGAAAGGCTTCAGATTCCTAAAGAGGCGTTTCCTGTTTGGGGTGCGGGTTGGACTTGTAAGGGAAATGCTTGTTCCATTCCCGTTTCAGGTCTGCCTTTGCGCTGCGCATCAGAGAGGGTGCTGAACGTTGTTCTCCTGGGCTCTTCCTCTGCACTTTGCTGTTAGCTCTCGCCTGAGGCGCCTTAGCCTGGCATTAGGGGTGAGGAGGAGGGTGGGGTGGCGCTGTTCTGGCCCTGCGCCAGCCTCCTGCAGGCACCCTGTCCTCGGGCCCCTGGCCTCTGGCCCTCTTGTTCTCCTGCCCCAGCTCAGCTGTTGTGGTGGACTCCGCTGGCAACCCTGCCCCTCCTTAGGGAGTGGAGTTGTGTTTTTCCTCTTACTCCATTTCCTCACCGCAGTAAATTCTCTCGCGTCCCAGGGCAGCAATGCTTCAGCGCCCCCTCTTTGCAGGATGGAGTGTTTGTTCCCTGTGGAGAGAAGGGAGGGGTGCAGGGGCTTCCCCGCCCCCCTAAACGCTGCTTCTCTCCCCTGGATCCCGACCACGTGGATACTTAGTCCGCTTTTCTGTGGGGTTGAACGGTGATCCTCATCTACAGCCTGAAAGAAGATGTGGCCACCCAGCCCCTCCTGCCCGCACTTGGCCCTGACCTGTCTGTCCACCGTTTAGCCGGCCTCTGACCATGTCCTGCTGCGTCTGCCCCGGATGACTCAAGCTCGTCTCCCTTCTCTTATACAGACGCTCCCTGGAGCTGGGGCTGTTGGATGGGTCTTCAGCCTTACAATGGATTGGGGGAGAGTTGTAAATTTAAAGTTAGGCCTGTTCTTTTTAAAAGAAAACAGCAGTAGCTTTTGAGCAAGTCTCGCCGTAGTCGGTCTTGGCGGCAGGACTGGCCTCTGATGGAACCGGCTTCCCTCTCCAGCCACCTGTTCCCGCGCCTCAGGCATTCAGTGTCTTCTGCTTTCTTCTCTACCTTCTCTTATGAAATAATTTTTTTCTCTTATTAAAATCTCTAAAAGTACATCTGATTTGGCATTCATGTGGCAAATTCAAAACATATGAGGGGTGATGGTCTAATTTTACAATTTCAAACATCAGACAGGGTATCATAGAGGGATCTGAGGAAGGGGGCAGAACACCTACCCAGACCGTGCCTGCCCCACGTCCAGTGCGGGCACCTGGTGGAATTCAATAGTGCTATTTTATCTATTATGTTATAACAAAATAGAACCCATAAAACAGAAGGCATGAAATCACATATTAGGAGCCTAAATGTATGTTTTGTGTTTGAATGTTTTAAGCACAAAAGTAACATGTGTTTGAGGTTTTTTTTTTTTTAAGTTCTAATCTGTTCTATCTCCTAGAAATAATCATCCATAAATATGTTGATGTTGATACTTCAAGATTCTTCTCTAAGAACTTATCTTTGTCATTAGAAAAGAGTAATAAAGTAAATTAATATGCAGAGCATTTGGGAAACCCAGGAAAGATACCTGTTAGTTATTTCTCTGTTCACATTTTTTCTCTTCAAAAAGTACATGTAAATGCAGGCTGCATTGCAGCAAAGCTGAATGTCATATAGCTCAGCGACTGTGAATGGGGTGGAGCTTTTACATTGCTCTTCCGTTTAACTATTTAAACTCTATTAGCTTTCTAAGGGAAATTGCCTCTGATTTTGCAAGTTTTGAATAGACAAGATTTTAAATCCAGTTTTGCATGCGCTTATAAGAATTTTAAAACTATTCCCTGGACTATCTTGACTATTCCTTGTTAAACAGTCTCACATGATATTATATGGCTGATATTAATAACTTTTAACTAATATTCCATTTCCTATGAGAAATGGGTTGAGTCATCACGGGGAAAAAAATTACAGAATATTACTACTCAGAGAACAGCAGAAACATGCCTAAAATGCTATGCAAATATCATGGGAAATTATTGTTTGCAAATACGAAATGCTACCAGTATTTTGGTTTCGTTGTAATTTGTTCAACAAAAGGGCGGTACAAGCAAGTAGAGAAGAGCTCAGAGAGGGAATTGCAGTGAACTCTCGGTTCACTTTCTCTGCAGAGTTCAGGCTTTTTTTGGAGGTAGAAAGTTTGAGTCTTTGGGTTCTGGTCTGCACTCTGCCCGTCTGCTCTGGCTGGTCTCGTCCACCGTCCGCGTCCTCCAGGAAGCCGTCCTGGCCACTCCCCTCCTCTGCCGGCGCATCCCTCCGATCCCCGCTGTCCTGACTGCCTTCCTCCCCGTGTCATCCTCCCCGACTAAACTGGGGGCTCTGTGTAGGCAGCGTCCTGGCCTTGAATATTCCTCGCAGTATTGCCAAGCTTATAAAAAAAGAAGATGCCATCCGTTAAACTTGCATAAGCATCTATAACATCCCCTCTCGGTTGTTTTTTCTCAGACGAGAAACAGAGGTTCAGTTTCGAGAGGTCTGGATACGACCCGGAGGATCCGATGGCGCCGAGGACGACGACATCGAGAACGAGGAGGAGGACGAAGACAGCCAGGCCGAGTCGGTGCTGTCGGCCGCGCCCTCGGCCGCCGCCAGCCCGCAGCACCTGCCGGCCAGGGGCGGCCCTGGGGACCCCACGGGTGCGGACGAGGACGCCTGCGCCCTGGAGGGCTCTCCCGGGGGCCCCGCGGCCGCGATGGACGTGCTGCCGAGGGCGCTGC
>SJXQ01005711.1:113324-204727 GCA_006408695.1 Aepyceros melampus
TGCCGTGGGGCTGCAGGTGGTGGCCGCCAACCCCGCCTCCCAGAGCAGCCCCGCGCCCCCCGCGCCCATCCCGGGCCTCCAGATCCTAAACATCGCCCTGCCCACGCTCATCCCCTCCGTGAGCCAGGTCCCCGTGGACACCCAGGGCGCCCCCGAGATGCCCGCTCCCCCAAACAGGGCTCCTCGGGAGGCGCCGCCCACGCAGCCTCCTGCCGGGGCGCATCCCGGCGGCGGGACCCCATCCCCGCAGGGCTCACCCGGAGTGCAGCGGGAAAGCGCCCAGAAGGGTCTAGATTCGCCCGCCCCGGCCAGAGACCAGGCAAGGCTGGACAGCTCCAGTCCCAGGGACACGGGGAAGGGGGCCTCGGCGAATCACCCGAAGCCCCGGCACGACACCCCTGGCGCGCCCTGCAAGCCAGCCTCGGCGCCCCCGGCCCCGCCGGGCCGGCCGAGGCTCCCCCTGGACCCGGAGGGACCCCGGCCCCCGCCCCGGAGGCCGGTCACCCAGTTCAGCGACGTGAGTAGCGACGAGGATGAGGACAGGCTCGTGATCGCCACCTAGGGGCTGTTTATTCAAGGGGGGTGGTTTGGTTTGGGGTTTTTTTTTTGTTGTTTTTTGGTTTTTTTATATAAACACTTACAGGTTTCTTTGAAAACCCTCCTTTCCTTAAAGCACATTTTTCTGACATAAACTCATGACTAATCTTTGTGCAATCATGAACTTTTGACCAATAATTATTTTGTGTCAGCTCCAGCCATTTTTGTACATGTTGTATAGACAATTGTGCCTTTTAGGAGTTTTATGTTTAGAAACTGTACAGGTTGTTGAATATCTATATACATAAAGTATATATTATATATGTACATGAAAGCCAGGTAGTTATTTGTGTTTAGCAAGAAAAACCTGTCAAATCCAATGATTAAATTATATGTTGCACTGTTAAATATTAAATTTTTATGGCTGTGGGGCAGAGTTTCTGTGTATAAATTAGTATGTAAACTCCATATTTATTGTATTCATATAGTCTTTGAAAATGGGTCTGTCCTCCTTGTGTAAGACAGTAAAATTACACTTCAGACAGATTTTCTGTGTTATGAAATGTTTCAGTAAAGTTGTTTACTGACTTTACCATTGCTTTAGTGGTGATTTCTTTATGTCATGTAGTGACTGGCAACCTGCATTCGAAAAAGAGCCTGAGGTTAACATTCCTTCCACACTCACCCCCACCCCCTGTATTTTTGAGAAATCAGGGCTTTATAGTTACTGCCAAGGGAAATAGCCAAGAGACCAATTTTTCCAACTTATGAGGAATAGTTTTGTAGCTATTTTGAGAAGATTCAGTACTTCACGCTACAGATAAGTGTATTTAGCATAAGGACAGAAAAGGGCAAAGTTCGTAACGGTGGGTATGACAGCTTCTGAGAAGCATATAATGTTACAGGTCAGTCCTGAGAGCTTGGCTTGGGCGAAGCCCATGAGCCCCGGAGGCCTCAGCCCAGGTTTGTGTGTGAACCAGCCTCTGTGTCCCCGGGGCCCTGCTCCTTACAGACACAGACCTCTGCCCCGGACCAAACCTTGAGAGGTCTGGGTTTCACAGGAGAACCAAATTCAGACTTGAACTTACTTGACTCTTTAGAAATGATTGCTTCCTGTCCTGAGAGGCTTGACTTATTTAGAAAAATGGGAGGGGACCCAGAGTTGCACCTGCAATGATGTACAGTATTACCTGAGGCTACAGATGCTTCATTTGTGAAAAAATGTCTTAATGTTGGAATTTGACGCACTGCGTTCATGTTTTTCAAGGCCTGCTTGGTGAAGATCTGGGAGCCACGAAGTCGGTAGGACAGCAGTGCGTGAGGGAAATAGTCTCAGGAGTTTGGGAGCCTGCTGTTACCCAGCACCAGTTCCAAACCTGGGGCTTGGCGAAAAGAGCCTGTCATCTGGGCCTGTGAGCCCCAATCTAAATTATGACCTCTAGAATATGCCTCTGTCTCAGCAGGCTCTGATAGATTGGTGATGCTTTCGATGCATGCCTCAATGTACTTTATTCTTGCCCACATATTAAGTAACAGATATCGCAACAATAATAAAACTATGTTTTATATCCCAAGATGTATTTGAAAAGAGTTCTGGAAACGTATCATAGGAATTGTATTGGTCTAACAAAATGGTTGTTGAAAATGAGGGCCATTGTCTGTCAGATTTCTCAAAATAAGTTTTAACTTTGTGTCACACCTCTTACAATTTCGTTGCCTAAAATTTTAAAGCAGTATAATAAACATTTTTGCTTCCTAGGCACATTTCAAGTACATATGACGAAGCTAAATTCAAAAGCAATGCTAAGACTTTTGGCATTGAGGTGAGTTTGTTTGTTTTTATAGTTTATATAAATAGAATTTTCTTAATTTGAAGAATTCCTACATATTCAGTTCAGTTGCTCAGTCATGTCTGACTCTTGGCGACCCCATGGACTGTAGCACGCCAGGCCTCCTTGTCCATCACCAACTCCCAGAGTTTACTCAAACCCATGTCCATTAAATTGGTGAAGCCATCCAACCATTTCATCCTCTGTTGTTCCCTTTTCCTCCCACCTTCAATCTTTGCCAGCATCCGGTCTTTTCAAATAAGTCAGTTCTTCGCATCAGGTGGCCAAAGTATTGGAGTTTCAGCTTCAACATAAGTCTTTCCAATGAATATTTAGGACTGATTTCCTTTAGGATGGACTGGTTGGGTCTTCTTGCAGTCCAAGGGACTCTCAAGAGTCTTCTCCAACACCACAGTTCAAAAGCATCAATTCTTCGGTGCTCAGCTTTCTTATAGTCCAACTGTCACATCCATACATGACTACTGGAAAAACCATAGCCTTGACTTGGCAAAGTAATGCCTCTGCTTTTTAATATGCTGTCTAGGTTAGTCATGACTATACTTCCAAAGAGTAAGTGTCTTTTAATTTCATGGCTGCAGTCACCATCTGCAGTGATTTGGGGGCCCCCCAAAATAAAGTCAGCCACTGTTTCCCCATCTATTTGCCATGAAGTGATGGGACCAGATGCCATTATCTTCGTTTCTGAATGTTGAGCCTCAAGCCAACTTTTTCACTTTCCTCTTTCACTTTCATCAAGAGGCTCTTTAGTTCTTCACTTTCTGCCATAAAGGAGGTGTCATCTGCATATTTGAGGTTATTGATATTTCTCCCGGCAATCTTGATTCCAGCTCGTGCTTCTTCCAGCCCAACGTTTCTCGTGATGTACTCTGCACATAAGTTAAATAGGCAGGGTAACAATATATGGAGAAGGAGATGGCAACCCACTCCAGTGTTCTTGCCTGGAGAATCCCAGGGACGGGGGAGCCTGGTGGGCTGCCGTCTATGGGGTCGCACAGAGTCGGACACGACTAAAGTGACTTAGCAGCAGCAACAATATACAGCCTTGATGTACTCCTTTTCGTATTTGGAACCAGTCTGTTGTTCCATGTCCAGTTCTAACTGTTGCTTCCAGACGTGCATACAGATTTCTCAAGAGGCAGGTCAGGTGGTCTGTTATCCTCATCTCTTGAAGAATTTTCCACAGTTTGTTGTGGAAAGCCACACAATCAAAGGCTTTGGCATAGTCAATAAAACAGAAGTAGATATTTTTCTGGAACTCAATCTTGCTTTTTCAATGATCCAGCAGATGTTAGCAATTTGATATCTGGTTCCTCTGCCTTTTCTAAATCCAGCTTGAACATCTGGAAGTGCACGGTTCATGTACTGCTGAAGCCTGGCTTGGAGAATTTTGAGCATTACTTTACTAGCGTGTGAGATGAATGCAATTGTGCAGTAGTTTGAGCATTCTTTGGCATTGCCTTTGTTTGGGATTGGAATGAAAACTCACCTTTTCCAGTCCTGTGACCACTGCTGAGTTTTCCAGATTTTCTGGTATATTGAGTGCACAAGTAAAGCTAGTGGAGGTGATGGAATTCCAGTAGAGCTCTTTCAAATCCTTAAAGATGATGCTGTGAAAGTGCTGCACTCAATTCCCACCTTTAACAAAAAACTAAATGCTATGGTATGCTTGGATGTTCCCTTGAAAATTATATAATGCCATAAATACCTTAGGCTTATTTTGTACTTTTGACTTTTCAAAATTCATTACATTGTGCACATACCTTTAATATTACTGGCTATAATGTTTTCATGTAGCTTTCAAATATTTTGCTAGCATTTGAAATATGTAGCTAAATCAGAAACATATCAAAGTTTGTGTCATTATTTTTTGAAATAGTCCCATGACTAAAATATAAGGGAGTAATTTTGAACTGTTTCTCCAAAGTTGTCTTGTCCTAAGAAGCAAGTCATTCTCAGATTATCAGTGACTTGCAAATAATGACTTGAATGAATTATTTACAAGTAATCCAGAGAGCTGGGAAACTATGTATGCTTCATGAAAGATCCAAGTTAGTAAAGAAATAGAATGCAAGGATGTAACAGATTTCTATGTTAGCAAAACAGGTGAAAAACATAATGTGAAGCCACTTTAGCATATTGTATGAATCCACTGACACCATCAGAAGTGTCGGAAATAGCAAAAGTATCAAAATTCATTTGTCTAGTTTTCAAAGATTAGTCCATCTGTTTTACGAATATCTGTTATGAGTTAACAGAAATCAATTGCCTTAAAGTAGCTCCTTATTCCCCAAATTTTAGGCTACAAGAGTAATTATTTCAGAATGAGATGATCAACTGATAACATTTAATACAGAGACTTTGTTTCTCATTTTTTTCAAAATATAGTCATGATTTTCCTTTCACAAAGATGGTATAAATAACACTTTTCTTATTAATCTCTGACCTGAATTTTAAATGGTGGGGATTAACAAGGATTAGGGGTCATTCTTTTCATTGGAAGACTGTTGAGAAGGGTAATGTTTCTTTCATGATGCATGCTCAGGGCAAAATATGTGCTCTTCTTAACTTCTCTGTTTTTTAATGTTACATTTTATGATGAAGTTTGAGATCAACTAGAGATCAAGCAACACCAGAAAGGTGACTTTCATTAGAGTAATTTTGTTTCAAAACCATCTATTAATTCAAAACATGGAATAGTAAATGTCCCTGAAGCAAGAATCTTTCCCAAACTGACTCCCCATGACTTTGGAGAATTATATATTCAATATTCAGTAAAGGTTATTGTGTGTGTGTGTGTGTGTGTGTGTGTATGTATATATACACATACTTGTATAAAAGTTCAGTTCAATCCAAATAAATGAGGATCAACATCCAAGAAGATTGAACTAACTGGAGAAGTGACATGAACAGATGCTCTGGCACTTGTGTTGAAAACCTGTATCTTAAAATGTAGCCATTTATACAAAAAGTCTATCTGTATCTTCTGCATCCCACCTCCCCAAAGCATCATTTTGGAGATATTAGAAATACAGTATTCAGACCCAGGTAAAAGATATCCACACTCTAAATGCTCATGAACAGGGCATTATGGGAGGGTCCTTCCTCACTGGGATTTCTGGATTCCAAGCTTGAACAAGATAGAGACAAATGAGTGTGTTTCCAGACCACCAGGCCCTGGAGACAGAGAAACCCAGATGGTTTTACATCATAGCCAAGAAGTCACATTGAGAGAGTTCCAGCAGTAGAAATATAAAGAATAATTGTAGTAAATAATAAAGTTGTCTTTTGATCCAGTAAAGGAGAGAGTTTTTCCCTAATAGTCCAACTATTAAGGAAATCCTATATCTCCATTAATTTTTGCGTAAAACCAGGATTTTTTCTGTGTGAAACAAAATTTTGTGTTTTGTGTAAAACAGCCAGGGCTCACAAAACTCATGTGCATAAAAATCAGGCAGAAATATTAGGAACATATTTATCTTGAAGAAAGACTGCAAAATTAAAAATCCTAGTATTACTCATGCCAGTATTTGAAGATAGATCAGCCGAGGAGGAAGCTCCACTTTATTCTGAAGCAAGTTCTGAGAGAGCATGACTTCCAAAGCCCCGGATGCTGGGTCCCAGATCTGCTCTGGCAAAGCAGAGAGGCAGTAGAGAAGAGCCCAAGACTCTGACCAGTGATCCACCCACATTCGAACATTAGCGAGAAGGATCAAGCCGATGTTTCTCTCTAAGTCATGGATTGAGTTGGCTTATAGTGCAGTTTGGGAGTCTTTTCTAAATTAAAAAGTCCACCTGAAATGTTATATTTTTCTTACACATAAGTTTTCTTATTGCTTTGCTTTTGTTGTTTGAGAAGTTAGGCCTCTCTTATTCCATAATGTCTGAGGGTTACATTAGAAGTTAAGGATTTGTTTCAGGACACTGAAGAATCTCTCTTTTGAGGCACTCAGTTGCAGTAGAAGTGGGGACTGCATGTTGGGGAAATGACGTAAGAATGGAAGTTAAAGATCTAGGAAGTTCTAGATTTTATTTGCTCCTACACGTTCAGGTTATACACCTAATTCTGAAAAGACATAAGTAATTCAGGTAATTACAATGAAACCTCAAAGGAAATGTAAAAATCTCCTGGCTTAACAGGATATGATAAATTAGTTTTCAAAATCTAATAAGTTCTTTTAGGTATTCATATAGCTCTTGGTTTTGAAGCTATATACAGTCATGCTCCATTGACACTATAATGGTATTTTATGAGTAAGTTGCAGGCTTCCTTGTGGCTCAGATGGTAAAGAATCTGCCTGCAAGGCGGGAGACCTGGGTTTGATCCCTGGGTTGGGAAGATCCCCTGGAGAAGGGAACGGCTACCCACTCCAGTGTTCTGGCCTGGAGAATTCCATGGACTGTGCAGTCCATGGGGTGGCAAAGAGTCGGATACGACTGAGTGACTTTCACTTTCATGAGTAAGCCACATTATGCATAACACAGTATTTCTAATTTTAACAATTCCAACAAATAGCATATGATGTTATCTCCACGTTATGTTCTAGAAAATGTCTTGGGGTTACAAAGCTAGTTAAGTAGTGACGCTGTGATTAAAAGCTAGGTCTGTTCTTTCCCACTATACCATGCTTCTTTCAGTAATGCTTTATAGTAACTGGGCGGAATTGTATTCATTTCTAGGTGAAAGTCACCTTTAGTATTCATAAGTCATTTCATTTAAATTTCTTATCGAAATGAATATGTCTGGTGCCAGGTATATTTGTTTAGATATGTAGTTTGTAAACTTTCTCCATACCTTTTTTCATAATTGATACAATAGGAGCCGGAAGAACACTTAGTGAGGCAATATTTAATTTAAATAGAAGGAGATAAAATGGCAATCTAAAATGAAAATTATAATCAAGCATAAGACGTGTAAAGCTCCAAAGCGTATTAGGTTTCAGTTACCAGTCGTTATTGAGAAAACTGTCTTTGTTACATATCGCATGATGATAAAAGTTAGAGTGAAAGGAGGAGGGTCAAGTATGGATTCACATTGTTCAGGATATAGACAAGGTCTGAGCACAGCATAGCATAATATTATCAAGTCTCTGAATTTGATCTTTCCAGAAATATTTCCAGAAAGAAGTAGAACAATTTCCTATTACTTCTGATAGAGAAGAAAATTATTTAAACATACTTCTCCCAAAAGAGGAGGCATCCAATTGTACTATTTTTTCCAAGGTATAGATTTAAAAATAATGTAAAGAAAGCAAAGCTAGGAATTTAGAAGGAAATGAAAACATTTATAAATTCTTTCTTGCAAAAGCAGTAAGAGAGAAAAAGAAGTAATTAATCTATTTAGCAAATGATTCCATACCTCAGGATAAACCAATAGATGTAAGTATAGAAAATGAAACATTTTTTTCCTTCTAATTCTTAATTTTGGTGTCTGCGATATAGAAGTGAATAATTAGATACCTTTTATGATGTTCGGCTATTCATGGCTTTTATAAAGATATAAAAACCAATAGACACTTGTTGGAAGTTGATTTCGAGACATCTTTCATCCATTGTTTCCAGTTAAGTGAAAGAAAGTGTGTTTATTTACCTATGGGTTGCCGAATGTGACCTAACGAAATCATGGAGGTGAAAGACAGGGAGCCTTCACATTCCTGAAGGTCAGTCATGGAAAGAAAAGCCAGCTTTGGGATCAGTCAATTAGCCAGGCATGCCTAGTTTTCTTTGCTAATAACAAGGTTTATTTTTGCCCCTTAGGGTCAAATGTTAAGACTAGGTTTGATTCAGCAGTTTATCCATTGATGCATTTGATTTTTTAAATTTAGGAACAGCTTTATATCTCCTACAGTGAGACATTTTCTGTTACTTTGACACTCAGATTCCCTAAAAGTAGTTCCCTAGAAGTAGCTTAAGATTTCATGCAAAGAGTCTTCTTTTATAATCAAGCTTGTACAGTTGTAATCATCATCGACTTAAAGAGCCAGTCTTCACTAAGAATACGTGAACTATTCTGATAAAATAACTGCTATCACTTCAGAGTCTGAAAGGGTCTCCGACCTTTTGAATTCATTTTGGTGACTGAATTTTAAAAACAAATCCATGAGGAGAAAAATAAAATAATTTTTAAACTTACTTTTTAAAAGGTAAATATCAGATCTAAATAATTAATGATTTTTGTTTTTGTTGTTGTTAACAGCCTTGAAGTTAAATGCTTATTAGAATATATTCTTCTTTGTCTTGGGCTCTGCTGGAAATAGTTGTAAGATGTTCAGTACATGGTACATCAATCCTCTTTGATGCTTAAGCAGTCCTGAATACCTTCAGGTCAATGCTCAGAAGGTCCTTTAAATGGAGATAAAGATCAGAACTGACATAGGGACCCCAGGGGCCTATCCTGGAAAATGTTTTGTTTGTTTTGTTTTGTCGCTAAACAAATTCCTATGAACTCTTTGTTGTCATTTTTCTAAATCCTTCAGAAAAAAGAAAAACAGAGGGATTTGGAAGACAAAACAGATTCAGGTGTCAAAACATTTAAAGTTTCTGCTATAGGTGGACAGAGACAGGGATTCTTTAGGATTTCAGCTGAAATAGATTAGCTATTTCGTAACAGATTTTCATTATTGTTTCTCAGAGGCAAATCCGTGGTCTTTCCATGCTTTTGCTTTTTATGTTATTTAACTGTCTCTGCAGCAGCTAAAATGTGTACTGAAAATATTTGTGAATGAGTCGAAAATAAATTATTTGTAAAAGTTTATGCACATCTCATTAATTCAGTCCAGGGTTCAGGAACACTTGGATATGTTGACTGAAGTGTATTAAATTTTGGTTCAGTTTCTGTTCAAGGTTTGTTTCAGTGGCCATAAGATTGTATCCCTACTATTGTAAATCATCTCACAAATTTGTGATCATGTAGGATATGGGCAAGAGGGAAGGGATTTGCAAAAAAAGAAAAAAAAAGGGGGAGGTTCATATTCTACACATTGCAACAATGTTATTAGCACAGACCATACTGATGCTCCATAGTTTATCTGTTAGTCAAATCAAAACATAAGCTTAATTTTCAGTTCTTATTTTTAAATATTAGCTATGCAAACAAGTAACATATTGCATATGGGAACAATCTTAAGAACAGATTGCCAAAATTGAAGTTCCAGGTCATTGACTTAACAGCTAATTGTCAAATTATTTATTTTCTGTGCCTCAAGGTTCTCATCTGCCATCTAGGGCAAAAGCAAATAGCCACCTCACAGGGTTTGGGGGAAGATTAAAGCAGATATTATGTAAAGCAGTTAATTCCCTTATAACAATATCTGAATAAATGTTAACTCTGAATTTTGTAGTTTTACAATAATTTTGAATGCTTTACATCAGGACAGACACTGACAGTCACGCAACAAATACTTAAGAAGCACTCATCACATGCAAGACCGCGGTAAGTTCTTATATGTGACTGTTAAAAACCACTGACACCCTTTTTAAAATGCTGTGTTATGTTTAAAATGTTTTCTAACATTTTGCTTTGCAGGAAAACCAGACAACGCTGAAGTCTAATGAATAAACCCAATAGGTGATTTCTAACAGCTTACATGAACTCTTCTGGCTAAAAAGTTAAAAAAGGTGAAGTTATTCCTGTTCATTTTCAAGGAGAAGAGGGGCCTGTCAGCTGGCCAAAAAGAAAGTGTGTGTGATATTTGCAGGTGCTGGAGCACAGTCCCAAGGGAAGGGGCGCAGTTCCCTGGGCTTCCCTGTGGCTGCCTGTATTCTTGGTTGGTTTTGGCAGGAAGTGTGTGCTAAGTGCTTAGCTGCTTCAGTTGTAACCGACTCTTTGAGACCCTAGGACCATAGCCAGCTGGGCTTCTTTGTTCACAGATGTAAAAAGCAAACTCAAGCTAACTTCTTCAGTCTCTTCATTTAGTAAATGAAGAAAATAATGTCCAAAGAGGAGAAATACATCCTTTAAGAAAAATGCGAACTGGCTGTCAGCATGGGCTCTGGAGGCAATGCCTGAGATCATGTTCTTCCTCCTTCACCTTCCAGCTTTCTAAACCTGAAAAGGTCATTGAATCTTCTTGTATCTAAGTATTCCAATCTGTAAAATGGGTATAATAACACCAACCTCAAAAGTCAGTGTGGGGATTAAATGAGATCCCAGTAAGGTGTTTGGTAAAGACACTATTTAGCCTGAACAAGCATCCAATCAAAGTTGCCTCTCTTTATTATTACTATTACACCTATTTGTATGCTTCGGGGGTGGAGATTAGAAAGAAACCAGAAGACAGTGACTGACAATCGAACATTCCTGCATGCTTTGAAATTTTTACCCTAAACCTCTAATGCGTTAGCTACATAATGAGAAGAATCTTTATGCTTAGGGTTATTTGGCTTTGTTACTAATTTGTATGTCTCCCAAGTCAGTATTCAAAGTTCTTGAGAGAATTAGATACAAAAAAGTGATGTTTGTAACATTAAATATTTAAAATAATTTGATTATTTAGAATCAATGTTTGAAAGACTTTAATGTGTGGGGTTTTGTGATTTTAACTTGAAAAGCTCAAGGTAACATTTCAGAGTGTAATAGAAAAAGGAAAGTTATAAATTTACAGGAAAAAATATAGGACACTATGTTTATGACATTGAGTTAGTACCAGGCTTTTAGGTAAAAAATACCAAAAAGCAAAAAATCACAAAGTTTCATAAATTCAGATTCATCAAAATGCAAAACTTTGGCTACACACAAAAACATGAAAATGTTTAAAAGATAATCGATTGGAAAAAGGAATTTACATTACATAATGCGTGCTGCGATTCATAGGGTCGCAAAGAGTCGGACACGACTGAGCCACTGAACTGAACAAAGCAAAGATTCTCATCCAAAACTGTATTTAAAATATTTTAGAAATCAGTAAGAGAGATTCAAATAATTCAGTAGAAAAATGTTCAAAAGGTAAGAATAAGAAATGCCAAGTCAAAAAAACACAAATGGCCAACAAATATACTAAAAAAAATACACTGTCAATAGAAATGAGGAAAATGAAAATTAAAATAAGATTTTCTTTAAACTGGGGAAGGACAGTTTAGCAACTAAAAATGCAGCCTACATCCTAGCAACTCCTACTTCTCCATATCAACCTGGAGGAACGCTTGCCAAGGCGACATGAACTGAACTTTTGTGTGTTTTTTTTTTTGTTTTGTTTTTGGTAATGTTGAAAAACTGTAAACAACCCAAAGTCCTTCAGTAAGATAATGCCTAAATAAACCATATTCCTCTTCTGGAATACTGAGCTTGAATACAAAGAAAAGCATAAGATACGTGGATAGCTCTCCAAGACATATCTTGAAATAAAATAACTAGTTGCAGAAAAATTCATTAACAGATATGATTTATGTTAAAATGCACATAGAGAGACATATACAAGTGAAGTATAGATTTTTGAAGTCATATCCCTTTAGGTAAAAGCACAGAAAAAGGCTGGAATGATACTGGTTATAACTGAAGAGAAACTGAGAACTTCAGGCGGGGCGGGCTGGTGGCGGGGGGATATTCAGGGAGTAGCTGGGTTTTACGGGGCCGGCAAAGAATACACGTGTTTTCTGCTATAAAAGACTAACATTGGGTTGGTGAAAAGGCTCGTTCATTTTTCTCCATTGGATGACTCTGCTGCTGCTGCTGCTGCTGCTGCTAAGTTGCTGTTCTATTGTCTGTTGTCTGTAACTTCATTCAAAACAATTTTGTTAGATTGTATTGTGATAGCTGTCATATCAGCATGCATTAAAAATTTTTATCAAAATTGATGTATTTTTGTGTAGCTCTTTTAATATTGAAGGTGGAAGGAAAAAAGCAAATTTTCATCATTTTGTGCTTTATTATTTCAAGAGAGGTAAGGGGGAAAAAAGCAACTGAAAGGCAAAAAAAGATTTGTGTGGCGCATGGAGAAGTTTGTCTGTGATTGATTGAATGTGTCAAAAGTGGTTTGCAAAGTTTCATGCTGGAGATGTCTCAATGAATGACGCTCCATGGTTGGGTAGACGAGTTGAAGTTGATAGCGATCATACAGAGACATCAACTGAGAACAATCAATTTTAGAGACATCAACTGAGAACAATCAATTTTATATAATGCAGGAGATAGCTGACATACTCAAAATATTCAAATCAAGCATTGAAACTCATTCACACCATCTTTGTTTCATTAATCACTTTGATGTTTGGATTCCACATAAGTGAAAAAAACCTTCTTGACCGTATTTCTGCTTGCAATTCTCTACTGAAACATAATGAAGACATTCCATTTTTAAAACAAATTGTGACAGGTGATGAAAAGTGGGTACTGTGCAATAATGTGGGACGGAACAGATCATAGGGCAAGCAAAATGAGCCACCACCAAACTCACTAAAGGCTGGTCTTCATCCAAAGAAGGTGATGTGTGTATGGTGAGATTGGAAGGGAGTCCTCTATTATGAGCTCCTTCTGGAAAGTCAAATGATCAATTCCAACAAGTACTGCTCCCAATTAGACCAACTGAAAGTAGCACTTGATGAAAAGCATCTGGAATTAGTCAACAGAAAACACATAATTTTCCACAAGGCTAAGGCAAGACCTCATGTTTCTTTGATGAGCAGGCAAAAACTGTTAAAGCTTTGCTGAGAAGTTCTGATTCACCTGCCATACTCACCAGACATCGAAAGTGAAAAGTTAAAGCGTCAGTCGTTAAGTCATGTCCGACTCTGTGCAACCCCATGGACTATCGCCTGCAAGGGCCTTCTGTCAATGGAATTCTCCAGGCAAGAATACTGGAATGGGTAGCAATTCCCTTCTTAGGGGGATCTTTCCAACCCAGGGATTGAACCCGGGTCTCCTGCGTTGCAGGCTGATTCTTTATCATCTGAGCCACCACATTGTAATTCAGATTTCCATTTAGTTTGGCCTTTACCAAATTCTTTTAATGGAAAAGATTTCAGTTCCCTGGAAGATTGTAAAAAAGCACTCAAAACTGTTCTTTGCTCAAAAAGATAAAAAGTTTGGGTAAGATGAAATTATGAAGTTGCCTGAAAAATAGCAGAAGGTAGAGGAACAAAATGGTGAATATATTGTTTAAAAAATTCCTAGTGAAAATGAGAAATGTGTCCTTTATTTTTACTTAAAAACTGAAAGAATATGTTGGCCAATCCAGCACAATGGATTTTAGGCTTTACTCCTAACAGTAGTCACTTATGAGTAATGCTTTAATGCTTTCAAAATGAAAAATGCATTCATGTAATAAAAGGAAAATCAAGATAGAAAACAGGATGGGAGGCTAACCAATTATGACATGAATTTCCTTTGAAAAGACTAGAAATTATTTCCATTAAATCTAAAATGTAGAAATTCAGTAAACTTTACCGAACATCAGTCTACATCAATCTACATTCAAAATATTGAACACTTGTGAAGTAACAAAAAAAATGATTATTAAAATATATGAACACTGACTATGTGCCAGGTATTCTGTTATGCACTTTACATTGTTTATTTTTAATACTTTAATTAGCACCATGAGGTCAACACTCCTCTCCAATTAAGGAAACTGAGGCTTGGGATGGATAAGTATTTGCTTAAGGCCCCAGAAAATGTAAGCTTGTTCAACCGTATATTTACGTCACCTGTTCTTCACCCATATTTTCTTTCAGCTCACAGGCCATCATCGAGTAAGCTGAAAATATGCATATTAAATTTAAATAAATTCACTTGTTTTCTTGTATACTTTTGCAATGATTCACAAGCTTGCATCTTCATCTACTAAGGAAAAAAAGAGTTCTTTATTCTTATAAATTATAATCATGAGCATTCAATATTTTATGAGGGAAAAATGTGTCTATTTCCACTAGGTATTTAATAATCACCTACAGATTGGTCTAATTGTCAGCTTCTCCCAAATGACTATTGTTTCTAAATTTCTTAACAAGTAATTATAAACAGGTGTTTTGGTGTGAAAAATGAGCGAGATATTCAGTATTTCCTGTATTTCATCAACACCACATAATTTGCATTCATCACAATTTCCATATTTTGATATGGTCTAGTGTTAGGCCACAGGACTTCCCTGGTGGCTCAGATGGTAAAGAATCTGCCTACAATGTGGGAGACCTTGGTTTGATCCCTGGGTCAGGAAGATCCCCTGGAGGAGGGCATGGCAACCTACTCCAGTATTCTTGCCTGGAGAATCCCATGGACAGAGGAGCCTGGAAGGCTACAGACCATGGGGTTGCAAAGAGTCAGACACAGCTGAGTGACTAAGCACAGCACAGAGTTTGGCCACACTGGGGTGTCTCCAATCCATCCTGGAAGCCTTGGCAGATTTTTTTTCTTCTGGATTACTGCTTCTTCTCTGCAGTGTCAGAAATGTACTCAAATTTATATTCAAATACATGAACATCTTTGTTTCCATTTGTAGCAAAGGTTCTTTTTTTTTTTTTTTTTGGTTCAGCTCAGTTCAGTTCAGTTGCTCAGTCGTGTCCGACTCTTTGTGACCCCACGAATCGCAGCACGCCAGGCCTCCTTGTCCATCACTAACTCCCAGAGTTCACTCAAACTCACGTCCATCGAGTCGGTGATGCCATCCAGCCATCTCATCCTCTGTCGTCCCCTTCTCCTCCTGCCCCCAATCCCTCCCAGCATCACAGTCTTTTCCAATGAGTCAACTCTTCGCATGAGGTGGCCAAAGTACTGGAGTTTCAGCTTTAGCATCATTCCTTCCAAAGAACACCCAGGACTTATCTCCTTTCAAATGGACTGGTTGGATCTTCTTGCAGTCCAAGGGACTCTCAAGAGTCTTCTCCAACACCACAGTTTAAAAGCATCAATTCTTCGGTGCTCAGCTTTCTTCACAGTCCAACTCTCACATCCATATAAATGCTATTTAATATTGAATAGGCTTGAAAGACTATATCAAGTACAGGTGTGTGTTAGCCCTTAGTCGTATCTGACTCTTTGTGATACCATGGACTGTAGCCCGCCAGGTTCCTCTGTCCATGGGATTCTCTAGCCAAGAATACTGGAGTGGGTTGCCCTTTCCTTCTCCAGGGGACCTTCTTGACCCAGAGATCTAACCCAGGTCTCTAGCATCTCCCGCATTGGCAGGTGAATTCTTTACCACTGATCCACCCGGAAAACCCAAAATGTTCATCGCTCTGTCTGTCCCACTTGGGTCCCCATTGACTGTATCCCGTCGAGCTCTTTTGTCCATGGGATTTCCCAGACAAGATTACTGGAGTGGGTAGCCATTTCCTTTTCCAGGGAATCAAGTACAGGTATAAACATACGATTTCCTTAAAATATATCAATACATTGCTTTATAGCAATGAGAGCATCTGGGTCAGACTCAAGGTCAGAACTGATACTCGGAAGGCGTGGACTGCTTATTACTTTGTATGTATGTTTAGCTTGGCTTGCATACTTGATCCAAGCTGTTATTGCAGAGCACTGAGGTAATGCAAAGGAAAAGTATTTGGGGACTTCCAGTAGCTTCTTGAGCCAACAGAAATACACCCAGATGCTGAAGCCCTGACTTCCTTGCTACAGTCAATACATGAAAATGTGAGCGCTATCTGGAATGCCAATGTGCTAACACAAGTGTACAAAGGTGAGAGCCCTCATTTGTCAAGCACAGATTGGATTCTTTCTGTATCATAAAAACGAGCAAGCTAACATCTTGATGACTCACTTTAAAATCCTCTTTTCCCCCTCTTTTGATAATAATAATGTATTTTGCAGTCCAGATAAGAAAAGCTACTTTTTCAATTTGCGTAAACAATCGGAGATTATGACAAGCCAAGATACAGAAACCTCACATTTCTTCTCCCAACACTTGATTCTCTAGATATCTGAGTCCAATAATTCTGCAGTTTATTCACAGCGCCTAAGATCTGGGGGGATTAAACAGCCCCGACACTGGGACCAAAGCTCAAGCACTTTCTGTGTTAACAATAGGGGCAAAGTATCACTCTAAAGCAATTTAAGATGCTGATTAAAGTATGTATTTAGAAATTTGTTGTAGGAACCTGTCATGCAGAGAAGCCAGAGGGAAAACAATTCACAGGTAATATAAGTACTTCTTTTTTTGTTTTGTTTTGTTCTTATATTTCCCCTTTTATTTAAAGAAAAGGAAAAAATGACCAAAGAAAAGGTATATGGAGAAAATAATAGCCAAATAAAAGGTATATGAAGAATCACACTAAGAAATTACTTCCTCATCCCAAGCTGCAGGATGTGAGACAAAAATATCCGAGTCCTCAGTACATCGATCATGAAGCTGGCCGATTATTGGCACATCTAAGAGATCTATTGTTCTTCTTTTCAATGAAGAGTGAAAGTTCCTTTTTAAAGAATACTTTATTTATTTACTTTTGGCCATGCTGGGTCTTCATTGCTGAGTGAGCTTTTTCTCTAGTTGCGGCGAGCGAGGCCTACTCTCTAGCTGCCTTGTGTGTGCTTTCCTTTGCGGTGGCTCCCCGCGTGGAGCACAGGCTTCCGTAGTTGCAGCTCCCAGGCTCTAGAGCACACGCTCAGTAGTCGTGGAACTCGGCTTAGCTGCTCCGCAGCATGTGGGATCATCTTGGACTAGGGATCGAACCTGAGTCTCCTGCATTGGCTGGTGGACTCTCCATCAGTGAGCCACCAGGACCTAGAGCAAAAGTTCTGAACAGGTGTGAATTTAATACAAAACCAAGAATTTTCATCAGTATCAGTTCAGTGGATCAGTCATGTCCAACTCTTTGGGACTCCATGGACTGCAGCATGCCAGGCTTCCCTGTCCTTCACCAACACCCAGAGACTGCTCAAACTCATGTCCATCAAGTCGGTGATGCCATCCAACCATCTCATCCTCTGTTGTCCCCTTCTCCTTCTGCCTTCATTTTTTCCCAGCATCAGGGTCATTTCCAATGAATTAGTTCTTCGCATCAGGTGGCCAAAGTATTGGAGTTTCAACCTCAGCATCACTCCTTCCAATGAAATTCAGGGCTGATTTCCTTTAGGATTAACTGGTTTGATCTCCTTGCAGTCCAAGAGACACTCAAGAGTCTTCTCCAACACCACAATTCAAAAGCATCAGTTCTTCAGCACTCAGCTTTCTTTATGGTCCAACTCTCACATCCATACATGACTACTGGAAAAACCATAGCTTTAACTAGACAGACTTTTGTCCGCAAAGTAATGTCTCTGCTTTTTAATATGCTGTCTAGGTTGGTCATAGCTTTTCTTCCAAGGAGCAAGCATCCTTTAATTTCATGGCTGCAGTCACCATTTGTTGTGATTTTGGAGCCCAAGAAAATAAAGTCTGTCACTGTTTCCATTGTTTGCCCATCTATTTGCCGTGAAGTGATGGGACCAGATGCCACGATCCTCATTTTTTGCGTGTGAGTTTTAAGCCAGCTTTTTCACTCTCTTCTTTCACTTTCATCAAGAGGCTCTTTAGTTTCTCTTTGCTTTCTGCCATAAGAGTGGTATCACCTGCATATCTGAGGTTATTAATATTTCTCCTGGCAATCTTGATTCCAGCTTGTGCTTCATCCAGCCCAGCACTTTGCTTAGTGTACTTTGCCTATAAGTTAAATAAGCAGGGTGACAATATACAGCCTTGATGTACTTCTTACCCAATTTATAACCAATCCATTGTTCCATGTCTTGTTCTAACTGTTGCTTTTTGACTTGCATACAGATGTCTCAGGAGACAGCTCAGGTGGTTTGGTATTCCCATCTCTTTAAGAATTTTCCACAGTTTGTTGTGATCTACACAAAGACTTTGGTGTAATCGATAAAGCAGAAATAGATGTTTTTCAGGAACTCTCTTGCTTTCTCGATGATTCACCAGATGTTGGCAATTTGATCTCTGGTTCCTCTGCCTTTTCTAAATGCAGCTTGAACATCTGGAAGTTCTCAGTTCATGTGTTGTTGAAGCTTGGTTTGGAGAATTTTGAGCATTACTTTGCTAGTGTGTGAGATGAGTGCAATTGTGCAGTAGTTTGAATATTCTTTGCATTGCCTTTCTTTGGGATTAGCATGAAAACTGACCTTTTCCAGTCCTGTGGCCACTGCTGAGTTTTCCAAATTTGCTGGCATATTGAGTGCAGCACTTTCATAGCATCATCTTTTAGGATTTGAAATAGCTCAACTGGAATTCCATCACCTCTACTAGCTTTGTTCATAGTGATGCTTCCTAAGGCCCACTTGACTTCACATTCCAGGATGTCTGGCTCTAGGTGAGTGATCACACCATTGTTGTTTTATCTGGGTCCTGAAGATCTTTTTTGTATAGTTCTTCTGTGTATTCTTGCCACCTCTTCTTAATATCTTCTGCTTCTGTTAGGTCCATACCATTTCTGTCCTTTATTGATCCCATCTTTGCATGAAATGTTCCTCTTCCAACAACACAAGATCTCACATGACGTCCCTCTTCTAACAACACAAGAGACAACTCTATACATGGACATCACCAGATATCAACACCAAAATCAGATTGATTATATTCTTTGCAGCCAAAGATGGAGAGGCTCTATACAGTCAGCAGAAACAAGACTGGGAGCTGACAGTGGCTCAGATCATGAACTCCTTATTGCCAAATTCAGACTTAAACTGAAGAAAGTAGGGAAAACCACTAGACCATTCAGATATGACCTAAATCAAATTCCTTATGATGATACAGTGGAAGTGACAAACTGATTCAAGAGATTAGAGCTGATAGAGTGCCTAAAGAACTATGGATGGAGGTTCATGACATTGTACTGGAGGCAGTGATCAAGATCATCCCCAAGAAAAAGAAATGCAAAAAGGCAAAATATGCCGGTGTCCAGCCCCGGTGGATCCAGGGAATTTGAAGCGAGGACAGCGTAGGCATCTTTGGAAAGAATTATTTATTTAGAAATATAAGATTAGATTAGAAAAGAATAGTGCAGTAGGAAAATTAGTGGAGAAAAGAGGCTGAATAACTTGGTTTACGTGGAAAGCCAATAAAGTTCCAGACAAGGAGCTTGCACCATCTACGTGAGGCCACCGGCGCTGCTTGAATCTCTAAGGGTGCCCCACTGTGGGCCCCCTTTCACACAGACTTAAGAGCCGGAACAAGTAAGTAGACATGGCGAGCCTCCACGCCCCAGATGGGAATTCAGCCTGAAATTAAGTAAGAGACACGAGGGAAACCAGTCCTTCAACTGGCTCTGGCTCGCTTTGTTCTTCAAGGTCTTTTATACCCTTTTCTTACATAGAGATCAATGGATAATATATAAAATTATACAGCGTCAGCAGCCCTGACTCTTATCAAGACCAGGCTTTTCTCTCTGCATACCTAGTTGTATACACAAGCTTTAGGTGATTTACATCATTTTCCGGCCAAAAGGCCAATTAACATTTTACAGCTCTTTTCTGATAAGGGTTTGTTAACCAGAAGACTTATTTGTGTTAATTAACTCAAAAGTCTAGTGTTGCTAACATCAAAACTACTATATATCTTATTCCATATCCCGTTTACATTGATTAACATCCTCTCAGGTGCCTAGAGAATAAGCAGGTCTGGCAGCAATCATGGAGTCAACAGTGAAATCCTGTCACCAATAGGATTTTTAGCTCTTAGAAAAGGTTTTGTAACTTTAAGATACTCAAGCTTTGTGCCCCTCACAGTTGGGGGCTGTAAGGTCCAAGGAACCTGTTAGGCAAGTTGGAGCATTTAAGTTAGAGCGTTATCAGAGGGGGGTGAGCTGAAACACTCCTTTCAAATGCAGAAGACTAAAGCCCTGAGTTAACTTTTTCCAGAGAAAGTCAGAAGAGTGGAAAAGCAGGCAGATTCTTATTTTGGGGGTACATGCTCAGGAAATACCAGGGGGAAAACCTGAGATCTGACTCGTCCTTGCCCATCAAATCTCTGCCACGTGACCCTGTCACAGGTGGGATTCCTCACGCTGGCTCCTGGCAAAAATGGTTGTCTGAGTAGACCTTAAATATAGCTGGAGAAAAGAAGAGAAGCTAAAGGCAAAGAAGAAAAGGAAAGATACACTCATCTGAATGCAGAGTTCCAAAGAATAGCAAGAGAGGTAAGAAAGCCTTCCTTAGTGATCACTGCAAAGAAATAGAAGCAAACAATAGAATGGGAAAGATTAGAATTTTCATAGAAATGTCAAGATTTTTCATTTTAATTCAGGAAAATTAAAGGAAATTAATTTTAAAATTTAATTTTTAATTCCTCTATTTCTTCAGAGAGGAAGTTTGGCTTAGTGGACTGGGCCTTGGACTAGGGGCTGGAGAACACGGGTTTTCCCCCCAGCTCTGGGGCTATCTTTAATCTTTCACTTCTTCCTTCTTTTTTTAAAAATATATTTGTTCATTTGGCTGCACCAGGTCTTAGATGTGGCATGCAGGATCTTCAGTTATGGCAAGTGAGACCTAGTATCCTGCCCAACGACCGAACCTGGGACCCCTGCGTTGGGAGCACTGAGTCTTAGCCACTGGACCGCCAGGGAAGTCCCCACTCCTTCCTTCTTAAAGGAAATGCTTTGCCATTCCTGCCTCAAAAGAGCCTTGTGAGGAAGAGTCAATGAAGTGCTATATTAGAATCACCTAATAAGATCAACAGTACAAGTAGCAGATGCCATCACTAATGTCAGAATTTACTTGTGATAACTAATGACAGTGGGGCCCTGTCCTTACTGCAGGGGTGAGGCGTCAGTTCAGAGAGCTGCCCTCTCGAGGGACTCAGAGAAGCATGGACAGGTCAGTGCAGAAGGATGGTGAATTTTTTAAAGTCAGGAAGCAAGAGAAACATCAGAGATCAAACTGCAGTACAATATTCTCTATGGGGGAGACTGTGTTGCAGGATATTTTTAAAGAGAAAACTGACATATTTAAAAAGATGCTGTACTTTCCACTAGAACCTGTGAGAGAATTATTATTATTATTTTTAATTCTATGAAAGTGTGAAGCCAAAGGAAAACAAAAGAAATATTGGGAGCATACCAACTCTAGTTTGAATCATTTTGAGAAGCAAGAACACTTGAGAGCTGATGAATTCATAAACATGGAACAACAGAGCTGCTATTGGTACTTGTCTTAATGCCTCTGCAGTGTTAATCACAGATATGGTATACTCAGCAGGCAAGCTAAGAGAGAGAGAAGGAAGGGCACATTTAAAGGATATGACTCTGCCGTGGGGCAGACTCTAGCTCCAGCCCCTCTCGAATTTATTAAATACTCTGTGCAAATGTCTTGGTTGCAAAGCTACACGGTGGAGTTCTTAGAGATACGTGCTCTGCAGTGATCTTTTTAGATGAGAAGAATACTGAGATAGCTAAATTTTAATCACTTAATTTAATCTTGTCCTTCTTGGGCTGGAATTCAGATTTCCTGATTCCTAATCTTTGTGCCAACTTTGATCATTTTTCACAGTTGGAGGATATGATCTTTACTCATTGGACAGTGACTTCAGCTCATATCTGGACCCTGTGTGACCACCACCACTCAGAATTATATTATGGCACACACAGCTTATATATGGATATGAATACAATTGAAGTGTAATCTTAACAATTTTGTTATATCCCTTGAAATTAGAAATAAACACTCGGGATAGAATCTATGCTCATATTTTTCCATGTGAAGTGAATAAGGTTTGAGACACAAATTGCTAGCAAAAACAAATTTTAAAGAATTTCAGATGACTAAATTCAATATGGTTTTAGGAGACTCACATTATTGATGTGAATTCATTGAGAGATAATCTTTTGGGGATGTATGAGCTATCTTTCATAATTTAGAAGGGGACTGTTGGAATCCTGTCAGATACTTGCACTTGAGAAGCAGTTACAGATTTAATGGGATTGCCTTTCTTTTTTGCCTGTGAGAGACTACAGGCAGTCTTTTCAGCAATGATCCTACTTTCAGTTCAGTTCAGTCACTCAGTCGTGTCCGACTCTTTGTGACCCCATGAATCACAGCATGCCAGGCTTCCCTGTCCATCACCAACTCCCGGAGTTCACTCAGACTCACGTCCATCGAGTCAGTGATGCCATCCAGCCATCTCATCCTCGGTTGTCCCCTTCTCCTCCTGCCCTCAATCCCTCCCAGCATCAGAGTCTTTTCAATGAGTCAACTCTTCGCATGAGGTGGCCAAGTACTGGAGTTTCAGCTTTAGCATCATTCCTTCCAAAGAAATCCCAGGGTTGATCTCCTTCAGAATGGACTGGTTGGATCTCCTTGCAGTCCAAGGGACTCTCAAGAGTCTTCTCCAACACCACAGTTCAAAAGCACCAATTCTTTGGCGCTCAGCCTTCTTCACAGTCCAATTCTCACATCCATACATGACCACAGGAAAAACCATAGCCTTGACTAGACGGACCTTAGTCAGCAAAGTAATGTCTCTGCTTTTGAATATACTATCTAGGTTGGTCATAACTTTTCTTCCAAGGAGTAAGCGCCTTTTAATTTCATGGCTGCAGTCACCATCTGCAGTGATTTTGGAGCCCAAAAAAACAAAGTCTGACACTGTTTCTACTGTTTCCCCATCTATTTCCCATGAAGTGATGGGGCCAGATGCCATGATCTTCGTTTTCTGAATGTTGAGCTTTAAGCCAACTTTTTCACTCTCCTCTTTCACTTTCAACAAGAGGCTTTTTAGCTCCTCCTCACTTTCTGCCATAAGGGACCAACACCACAGTTCAAAAGCACCGATTCTTTGGCGCTCAGCCTTCTTCACAGTCCATACCCACCACTGGAAAAACCATAGCCTTGACTAGGCAGACCTTTGTTGGCAAAGTAATGTCTCTGCTTTTGAGTATGCTATCTAGGTTGGTCATAACTTTTCTTCCAAGGAGAATAATAGCCCTCAATTTTATATACCTGTTATGAGACCTGTGAATATGTTAGGTTATATGGCAAAGGGGAATTACGGTTGCAGATGGAATTTAGGTTGCTAGTCAGCTGACCTTAAAGCATGCAGATTATTATGGATAATCTAGATTGGCCCAGTGTGGTCACAAGTGTCCTTAAGTTTTGGAAGAAAGAAGCAGAAGTTTCCACATCTGAGTAATACCATGTAAGACAGACTTGAGGAGCCTCTCTTGGCTTTGTAGATGAAAAGAAGCCACAGGCCAATGAATGTAGGCAGTTTATAGAAGCTGGAAAAGGCAAAGGAATAGGTCCTACTCTAATGCCTCCAGAAATGAGCCAACCCTACTGAAATGTTGATTTTAGCTGAGTGTGACCCATTTCAGACCCCTTGTCTCTAGAATTGTAAGAGAAATTCACTTAATTTGGTTAACAATAGCAAACAGGAAACTAACGGAAATTGTGAAGGAGGGGTGTGTCAGGATTTAGTAGTGCTAGATTTGATATTTGGAAGAATGACTCTGTGATTATCTAGCTGGAAGGTCTTGGGGAAATTGCTTATCTTCTTAGGATATTATTTTCCTTATTAATGATTACTTTGGTACCCAACAAAACTTGTTCTTGGTTGTATTGCTGCCTTTCTGACTGATTTTTCGTTGATTTCTCCTTTCTGTCTCTTAAAACTCTTAACTTGCTTCTGGTCTCCAGTATTTAGATTTCCTCATTTCTGATTTCCTTTTTAATAAATTGACTCTTATACTCTGGTAGTTCCAATTGTCACATATTTTCCCAAATGTGAAACATGTTTATCTACTCAAAACCCAATTGTTTTTTCAAATTCTTCCATATTTACAAATGACTCCCTAGCACCATTAGAAGCTCAGCTTGTATGTAAAGAAAAGAAAGAAAGAAAGAAAGAAATTACCTTCTCTTCCCCTTGAGATTCCTTTTAAGCATTTCAGTTTCACTTAAGCAAATGCCTTTTAAGCACCTAAAATAACAATGTTTTGATCTTTTTTATTTAAATTACATACTTTTATTCTTTCTCATCATCCTCATTGAGAAGAAGAGGTCTGGAAAGGAAATTAACATTTATTGAACACTCAGTATATGTCAGATATTGAAATAGATCTTTTCTTATCTTTGAAATGGGGATTTTTTTTAAAGTGTTAAACATTTACCAAGATTTACTGTGCCTTTCCAAGCATTTAAACTAAGTCATTCATAACTTCTGTAGGGGAGAAGAGAGCAAATAGAACAAGGATTGGCAAGCTTTATCTGTAGAAGACTCATTAAGCCAAATATCATTTTTGTCTCATATTCTTCTTTGACTTTGGGTTCTTTGGTCATTTGTTTGTTCTTTAGCAACTTCTTTTATTTATTTATTAAACTGTATTGAAATATAGTTGATTTACACTGCCATATTAATTTCTGTTGCATAGCAAAGTGATTGAGTTATATATACATATTATTTTTCATATTATTTTCCATATGGTTTATCACAGGATATTGAATATAGTTTCCTGTGCTATATGGTAGGATCTTGTTCTTTATTCATTCTATATATAATAGCTCTGGAAACATCTGTGAAATGTAAAGTCTATTCTTAGTACATGGACCATTCAAAAGCAGACCCAATTTAGCCCCGGGACTGAATTGGGCTTGCATACTATAGCTTGGCTTCCCTGGTAGCTCAGACTTTAAAGAATTTGTCTGAAATGCCGGAGACCTGGATTCCATCTCTGGGTTGAGAAGATCCTCTGGAGAAGGGCATGGCAACCCACTCTAGTATACTTGCCTGGAGAATCCCCATGCACAGAGGAGCCTGGCGGGCTATAGTCCATGGGGTAGCAAAGAGCTGGCACTACTGAGCAACTAAGCACACCCCTGTAGCTTGCCTACTACACAAATAGGGCAATGATGAATTTTATCATAGTGAAAATATTCTTGCAATTCAGATTTCATTGAGGAAAAAAAGTAAGAACTAGTTCTAAGGAAATGAGCATTTTTACAACTAGCTATTGAACAGAGGAATGGATTTAAGGGATATTCCTAAAAGACAAGAAAGGGAAGTAGAAAGACCTTCTGGATCTGAGAGGTGAAGCCAAAGAAAAAGATGAGAGAAAGGCAAGTGGACATTAGAGCTCTTGCATTTTTTTTTTCAAGGTCTTAAGTCAAATTACAAGGATATGGGTAACAAATATTGAGGGAAAGATTTCAGAAGACTGGAAATTGTCATGGACTCCCAATGTATATCCCCCCAAATTATAGCTCATTAAAGAGGTACCTTATCCCCAAATTATTAAATGTTGTAGAGCAACTTTGGCAGAAGGTGGTGGTTGACATGGTCTGAGTATCTCTTCTGGCATACTTAGTTGCTGATGGCTTATAGGGCATTTACAATATCCTAATGCCCTGGAAGCAAGCAGCAAGGTACTGGAAGGACAGGTAGTTAAGAAGAAGCCTGGTGTTTGAGATGAAGAGGTTTCATAGCTTCATAATAGTGGAATCTGTAAGGGACCATGAACGTCAAAAGCTAATACACTTTTGATGCTCTGATAAACAAATTTAGCATTAGAGTACCAGGGACCAGATCAGAGTGACTATCTTCCAGTGAGTGTCCACGGGACAGTGTGGTGGACATTATTGCTTCTTGAGATTCAGCCAAGCAAAAATAGAATACAAACAACCAAAATTTTCTTATATTCCTCCCATCATGTAGTGGGGATTATATCACCCTCCCCTTATATCAGATCAGGTTCTGTGAATGTTCTGACCAACATAACGTAATGGAAATAACATGCCAGTTTTCATACCCAGGCCTTATAGGGCAGGCACACTTTTCTTCCTGTCTCTTGAAACACATGCTCTTGGGACACACCCTTGAGAATCTCTAAACTCATTGTTTTGAGAAGCTGAAACTACAAGAGAAAGTTTCATGCGGGTATTCAGGTCAACAGCCTCAGCTGACCTGCCAGGCGTATCCAGTGATATAAGAGAGCCAGATCGGATGCCTAACGCAGCTGCTCTCTGCGACATATCTGTAACCTCAGTTGGTTTCAGATGTTTCTATATAGGGAACCTCAAGTTATAACCCTCCAACAGAGCCGTTGGTCCACAGAGCCGTGAGAGACGGGACAACAGTACAATAGATAATTGCATGACAGGCCGAGGACACTTCATCCTACATGAAGGAGAATTCGCCGGGTGAATCTCCTAACCCAGGAGTGGGCATTTTATGAATGAGAAGTAGTCGTTTGTATATTAAATCACTGAGATTTCAGGGTTAATTTTTGCCACAGTCAAACATATAGTTTCTCAAAAGATGTAGGCTTTGGAGCTTAGCAGTTATCAAAATATGGTCTGCAGAACTGGGACTCCCGAACAACACAACTGTGAGGTCATAAACAAGTGGTAATTTATTATGGCAACAATAGAAAACTGATACATTTGGAAAACGTTTATTTGTTACCTTATGCTCAAGAGACATTGCTGATGAGATCAGTGGTATTACTAATGGATTTTATTTTTGACTCTGTATAATAAAATGTGTCAACCAAATGGAAGATCTGCATAAATTATTCAACCAATATTTTCCAAGAGATGTTGGGAAATCATGAATGACTAGAAGAGCTATTCAAATTACAAGGTAAACTTGAGAACAAAGAAACAAACAAAAATTATTGATATGGTTTCCGATTACTTAGCTATTATTTACTTTTAAGATGTTCTCACCCATTGAGTTGGGTTTTGTTATAGTATCAAAGAATACCCAAAATCATATGAAAAGACCATTACAATACTCCTTCTTTTTCTAATAAAATATGTGTGTGAGCCAGGATTTTCTTCAAATATTTCGACTAAAAGAACATATCTCAACAGGTTGAGTGAAATATTTATGAAAGTCAAGTATATTCTATTAGGTTAATTAGCCAGACATTAAAGAGATTTGTAAAATGTAAAGGAATGCCATTTTTACCACTACTTTTTGGAAAATTTTATTTTTCATAAGAATATTTTATGTTAATATAATGAACATTTAGTGTTAATTTAAAATTAATGTGCATTTAACATTTTTCTGTTTTGATTTCTAATATGGTGATTATCAATGACGTACATAATCATAAAAGCAATGCAACCCACATAAACATATTTTTTAGGTTTGTTTTTTTAAATTGAAGTATAATGTACAATATTATATCAATTACAGGTGTACAGTATAGTGATTCACAATTTTAAAGGTTATGTTCCATTTATAGTTACATATCCTTGTAGCTTGTCTTGTAGTTTGTACCTCTTAGTCTGCTACCCCAATATTGCCCCTCTGCCATCCTGTCCCACTCCCCACTGGTAGCCGCTACTTTGTTCTCTATATTCATGAGTCTGTTTCCTTTTTGTTACATTCACTAGTTTGTATGGATTTCTTAATAGTTTTTAATGTGAAGGGGATCCTCAGATCAAGACATTTAAGAAACAATGCCTTCATCAATTCCCACAAATACACATTGCATATGAACCAGAGAGCCCTCCTCCTCCTTCTTTAAGACGAGATGAGCTCCTTCTTCTTCTCTCTGTGCCTGGGACATTTTAAGCAAAAGGAAAGGGAAGAAAATGCTTTCAGAAGGGGAAGCAGACTTGGTTTTGAACCTGAGCTTTGAACTGATAGAAAAAGTAAAGCTAAAAAACTCAATCTTAAACCAGAATTGACCAAGTTGTTTTTCACTGGGCAGGTTAAGTTTATTTACCTTGTACTCTCACTTCTTTTGTTATCAGTAAAAACAGAATCCAGGATATAATAAAATCAATTTTAAAATTGTACTTTAAATTTTATCATTTATCATTTTTATACATTACTCAATTTTATCATTTATAAAAATGGAGAGAAAATATAAATTATACTTTTGCATTAATTTTTTTATTTTAAGCTATTATTTTGTATTGGGGCATAGCTGATTGACAATGTTGCGATAGTTTCAGGTAGACAGCAAAGGGACTTTGCCATACATCTACATATACCCATTCTCCTCCAAACTCCCCTCCCTTCCAGGCTGCCACATAACATTAAGCAGAGTTCCATATTCTGTACAGTAGGTCCTTGTTAGTTTCCATTTTAAATAAAGCAGTGTATACCTGTCCATTGCAAACTTGCTAATTGTCCCATAGCCCTGGGAACCATAAGTTCGTTCTCTAAGTCTCTGAGTCACTTTCTGTTTTGTAAGTTCATTTGTATCATTTCTTTTTAGATTACACATTTGGAGATATCATCTGATATTTCTCCTATTCTGTCTGGCTTCACTCATTATGACAATCTCTAGATCCATCCATATTGCTACAAATGGCATTATTTCATTCTTTTTAATGGCTGAGTAATGTTCCATTGTATATATGTACCACATCTTCTTTACCTATTCCTCTGTCAATGGACATTGAAGTTGTTTCTGTATGCTGGCTATTGTAAATTGTGTGGTAATGAACACTGGGGTTGCATGTATCACTTTGGATCATATTTTTCTCCAGATATATGCCCAGGAGTGGACTGCAGTGTCCTTTCCTGGTAGCTCAGATGGTAAAGAATCCATCTATAATGTAGGAGACACAAGTTCAGTCCTTGGGTTGGGAAGATCCCTTGGAGAAGGGAATGGCTACCTACTCCCTCATTCTTGCCTAGAGAATTCTATGGACAGAAGAGCCTGGTAAGCTATTGTCCATGGGGTTGTAAAGAGTTGGACATGATTGAGGAACTAACACTTTCTTTCCCTTTCGCTCCCATGGTAGCTCTATTTTTAGTTTTTTTAAGGAACATCCGCTGATCTCCATAGTGGCTATACCAACTTACATTCCCATCAACAGTGTAGAAGGGCTCCCTTCTCTCCACACCCACCAGAGCATTTATTGTTTGTGGATTTTTTGATGCTAGTCCTTCTGGCTGCTGTGAGGTGCTATCGCATTGAACTTTGATTTATATTTCTCTGATAATTTATGATGTTGAACATCTTTTCATGTGCCTCTTGGCCATCGATATGTCTTCTTTGGAGAAATGTTCATTTAAGTCTTCTGTCATTTTTTGATTGCATTGTTTGTTTTGATTCTGTTAAGCATCATGAGCTTTCTGTAAATTTTGGAGACTAATCCCTTGTCGATCACATCATTTGCAAATAATTTCTCCCAATATGTGGGTTGTTTTTTGTTTCATTTATTGTTTCCTTGGCTGTGCAAAAGCTTTTAAGTAGGTGCCATTTTTATTTCCATTATTCAGGGAGACAGATCAAAAAAGATGTTACTGTGATTTATGTCAGAGAATATCCTGCCTATATTTTCCTCTAGGAGTTTTATAGTGTCTGGTCTTACATTTAGGTCACATTTTGAGCTTATTTTTCTGTATGGGGTTAAAGAATGATATAATTTTATTTTCTTACATGAAACTGTTCAGTTTTTCCCAGCACCATTTGTTGAAGACACTTTCTTTCCAATATTGTGTAATCTTACCTCCTTTTTCATAGTTGATTGGCCATAGACATGTGGATTTATTTCTGGGTTTTCTATCCTGTTCCATTGATCAATATTTCTATTCTTGTGCCAGTACAATACTGTTTCGATGACTGGCTTTGCAGTATAGTCCAAAGTCAGGGAGCTCAATTCCTTCAGCTCTGTTTTTCTTTCTCAAGATTGCTTTGACTATCAGGCTCTTTTGTGTCTCCATAGTTATATAAGATTTTTTGGTTCTAGTTCTCTGAAATGTGCCATTGGTAATTTGATGGGGATTGCATTGAATCTGTAGATTGCCTTGGGTAGTATAGTCATTTTGGCAATATTTATTCTTCCAACACATGGTGGATTGGCACTTCTTGCTTAAATAGCTTCTCATTGCCTTCTGAATGATGTATTGATCCCAGCCTGGACACTGTTTAGTATGGCTGGTTTCTTGGCAGTGTTTTCTGCCACCAAAATTTTATATCTTGTGTGTATACTTAGCTCTATTCAAATATGGTGACTTTCTGTTTCCTAAATACAACAGTTTTCTTTCCTGCCAAGACCTGTTCATTTCTTTTCTGTCTTTAAAATGTCCTTTTCCTTCTTATACACCCAAGGTTCTTACTTTAAAAAGACAATTATTAAGTCACCTCTTGTGTGAAACCTACCTTGATTAATTCCCCTAAGATCTCCACCAACGATGATTAATTCCTTCTTTCTCTGTCTTCTTTTATATTTCACATTTATTTCTAAATGGAACTGTACAGTGTTTAGTGGGGTTTCTTAGTGAAAGATGAGGTAGCATGCTATTTTCTTGGTAAATGGTAGAATTCTACCTTTCCACTTTGACTTCTATTGTACTTTTATTTCTTGTCTGCTCATCTCATCTGGCTACTCCATTCGTGTTGGCAGGAGAACTTTTAGTCCACCTGAATGTGTCAGTTAAGATGGAATTGTGCAGGAAACAGAAGACGTTCTGTGAAACTGGGGGACAGGTGAAAAGTTGTTTATTTGTTAATTGCGCCTCTGAGCTATAAATCCTTAGAATATAGTATTCTATCTTTGTGTTCTTAGCACAGTTCTTGGCACATTTAGATGCAATGCTGAGTAAATCAGAGAAGGCAATGGCACCCCACTCCAGTACTCTGGCCTGGAAAATCCCATGGATGGAGGAGCCTGGTAGGCTGCAGTCCATAGGGTTGCTAAGAATCAGACACGACTGAGCGACTTCACTTTCACTTTTCACTTTCATGCATTGGAGAAGGAAATGGGAACCCACTCCAGTATTCTTGCCTGGAGAATCCCAGGGACGGGGGAGCCTGGTGGGCTGCCATCTATGGGGTCGCACAGAGTCGGACACGACTGAAGTGACTTAGCAGCAGTAGCAGCAGCTGAGTAAATATGCGGCTGATAAGTGACTTAGTGTTACAGTGTTTGAACTGAATAATCTCTCACTGTTTCTAAAGGTCCTTCCAACTCTTTATATCTTTTCCTCTGAGCTGGCTTTCTCATTTTCTCCATTATTATTCTGTTTATGTCTGGTTTTATTTTCCCTTGTCATTTTGTATCTAAATTTCTTTCATTTTCTCTGATTTTTTCCTACAACAAACAAATGTACAGACTTCTAATTTAAAATGACACTCAGCAGTTTCCCCTGTAGACTCCTGTTTCCTATTTTCCCACCGATGTGTGCATGGAGGTAAAGAGAGAATGTTGCCTTAAGTAAAGATGAGCAGAGTACCTCTTGTCATTATAGTGAAGGTATATTTTAATTGAGATACATTATCAGGGGCCCATTCATGGCTTAAATGATTAGGTTGGTGATGATGAGAATTATGACAACCATAACCAAAGAGAGCCATCAAATATACTTTAACTATAAACACTTAGCAGCATATAATAATTTATTTACTAAGCCTTTAGGAAACCAGGAATATGGTTTAATGCATTTACCATCTGGGTCCAATAAACCTTTTTAGGTTGTTATAAACTTTTGTCATTTTATGAAAATTTACAGCAGTAAGAATAAGGAGATAATAAAAATAATTAGATTTGTTAATGTAAACATGGCAACATTTTTGATATCAAAGAACTGTGGTATACAACCAGATAAAAGGTGAGAGAATATGGTCACATGTATTTTTAGCAAAATGGGATCATCTAGGTTCTTGCTGTGAAACAGTATATGGATGGTTAGGTTAAGGTCCTACTCGTTTTATGACTAACTGGTTGGTAATATGTTTTTTCTTTATGTTCTCACAAAGGCATTTTTCACTCAGAACTTCTTTAGTTTTAGCAAAATTCATCTCAGATTTCACTTATAGGAACAATTTCCATGTCATTATTAAAGTCTAGAGTTCTGCTCTCAGACTTGTGACACATCTCCTTCTGTCAGTTTTCTTCATTTGGTGGTTTGGGTAGAAATTTAAAAATTCTGAATTCTCATTTGTATGTAATATAAGTAAAAAACAAAATACAACAAGTGTCTTCAGTCTTCTTTTATACTTTCTTGAAAGGTGGTCTAAAACTTTAGACAATAATAAGAAACTAAGGAAGGAAATATATCATCCTTCTGGACTATTCTATCCTGTTTTCTCTATTCCTGTTTCAAACATCAGTGGTGATAAGTGATGTATAATGAAGATTAAAGATAAAATAAACTCTAAAATGATTAATAATCTCTAAAATGATTAATAATAAACTATATGAAGATATAGGAAAATTAAGCACGAAAGTTCCATAATGTAGCATGCATATAAAGGGCTCAGTGGATGGACTGAGTAATAGGAAGACTGAATATGTATTTTATGCTTTGCAAAATGAGTAAAATTTCTCTCTAATACAAGGAAAAATTTAAGCAAGACTAAAAGTTATTAAATATTAATTCTCACAAATATTTAGACCTGATTAAAAAAATTCAAAATCTAAAATTTGATCTGATGGATTCTGATCATATACTGAGGGTTTATACATGCTGGCATAATAGTGCTGAGAAGACATTACTCATCTTTGTACTTCATCTTTCTTACTCTATTCAGAACAACTAATCAAGACAGGAAATGGAGTTTGCTGGAAAGAGGAAGGGCAAGGAGGTTAGTGGAAGCACATTGTATCATAAAAATTATAATTATAGAGTCTATACATTCAGTGTTATAGGAGAATTGGAACCTGGAGGAAACTCAGTAGCAATGTGAGCTCCAGACGGCTCTTATTTTGTCATCCTGTTCTTAGTGATCACAACCACAGTATCACATTTATACAGGACACTGAGCATTTCACTGGGTACCATTCATGTAAAGCTATTCTACTTCTAAAATCTAAGTGAAGCTTTTCATCAGGATAAGAGCACAGATCTAAGATTTGAGCATAGTTCTAAGGCCCACCTCTCTGTGGGCCTTGATGCAGCAATCACTGCATCAAGAGAGCTTTTCTCCTTCAAATAAGAGAAAGAATAAGTTGTTTGTTTCTTAAAAAAACTAACCAACATGGAACCTACAAACAGATACTATAGTACAAAAGATAGAAAATATAATCTTAAATATTCTGAGGAAGAGTATTTCAAAAGTGTTTTTGGTATAATCCATGATTATATGGTCTATACTAAGCAGAAAGAAAAAAAGAAGAAATTTGAAAAGGAATGTGCAAAATAAAGAAGAATTTCAAGGAGACTAAAATTGTAGTATAATTCAACTTATCACAGAAGACAAAGAAGGGATCTGACATTGCAGAAAATGAATCCATGATGTGGATGATAAACTTTAAAATAGAAATAAAAGACATAAAACTAAGAAAGGAGATGAAAATGCAAAGGGCAGAAAATGGCATCCAACCTAAAACTTTTGTTAAGAAGTTCAGAAAAATTACAAGGGAAAAAAGTTTAAATCAGTAGTATTTACTACAAAAGAAACAACTATATACCTTGCTCCTAGATCATGACTGGATAATATAGTCACTCAGCTAATACTTGCTAAATGGTTGAATTAAGGAAAGATTAATTGATGATAATTACCTAAATGCTGTCAAATGATAGTTTATAAGCAAATAAGACTAGCAGGTATATTTTATTTGGCTCGTGCAATGTCACTCAAAGAGAAACAGATTTAATCCAACATGTAGACAGTATAATTTCATACCTTCTCAGAAATGACAACCCACTCCAGTACTCTTGCCTGGAAAATTCCATGGACTGAGGAGCCTGGTGGGCTATAGTCCATGGGGTCGCAAAGAGTCGGACACGACTGAGCGATTTCACCTTCACCTTCACCTTCACCTTCACCTTGAAAAATTAGACTGTTTGGGTACACTTAGACCTCATTTCCAAATGGCAACCATTTCTTAAGTTCAAGTAGGAACTGCTCCCTTTAGGTAGGACCTGTATTTTCTCTCAGGATACATTTTAATGTTTGCATTACTTGCCTAGACACTGGAGTTATTGGAATTTATGAACCCTGCTTTAAAACAAAGAAAAAGAATCAGTAAGAGCATATTAAAATGGCTTATAACAAAGTAAGTATATCTGAAGAGAGGTCAATGAGTCTAGACACATTCTGGCAAAACAATTACAGAGATCGAAAACAAATTTTTACAAGATCTGTGCCAAAAATATGGTTTCCTTAGCAAATAAGAGAAGTCAGAATGAATTCAGAGTTTTACTCTTTAGCAATAAAATGGAACAATAATGGAGCAATAAATACAAAGTTTCAAGAGAAATTTTTACAATTTGTAAAATATATACTGAAATTATCTTTCTGAATGCAACATTTTATAGCAGAAACAAAGCATTAAAAATATTGCCAACATGCTACTGAAATACACACACACACACACACACACACACACACACATTTTACAGTGACATTTCAGTTAAGTAAAGCTCAAAAATAGTGAATGTTTTCTTTAATGGGATGGAGATGATCTCTGAAGCCATTTAAACATACAATTGCCCATGTAGCCATGACAATTATTACAACAGATAGCCACATAGTGGCAAAATAATTTAAAACACAGGAAGTAACAACACAGACACATATGCCAAACTCCAAATCTCATACTAACAAATGTTAAAAAAAATAGACACATCATCAAAGGCCAGTGAAAACCTGCTGAGTTATTAGTTTTATATACAAGGAAGAGATTCAAGAGATACCAATTATTTCATGACTTTGATAATTAGGTAAATTCACATGAAAGAAGGCTTTCAAAAATTTTAAAGCTGAATAGTAGTGTATATAAAACAGTAAGCAAACAAAATAGCACAGAACAGTGATAAGCTTGCCTTACCCAAATGGAAAAATTCACTAAAAGAGGACTATAACTGTCTATAATCACAAAGCATCTACTGCGGTTATCATGACAACAGTTAACGTTTATTGAGTTCAAGATTTATTTTTGAATGCTGCAAATTGGGTAGCTCCTTTGCACTAATGGGTTCACTTCTATTTGCTAGCCCACTGAATTCTCAACCAAAATAGATGCTGTTACCCACACCTTTAAAACGAAAAAACAGAATTTGGACAATTTTAAACAGTCCACATATATAGTACTTGATAACATGAAAATTCAATCCCTAGAAACATCGGGCCACTCTTTCCACTAATTGACATTGGAATTCCTAGGAATGACTCAATAGGCAAACTAATTGCAGGAAGCAACAAATCCAGAACTCCACCCAACAGAGGGGGTAAACGTTTTCAAGTGACATTTCAGAAAGAGCTTTGAAATTGCTTTGTAAGTAAAAAATGGAATTTTGTTACATTTGTTTATACTTATTTTAAAGTCTAGTATTCTTATTTTAAAAAGCATTTCTGTGTGTGTGTATGTTTTGGGAGTGGGGACTATAATTAATTCAATGCTTAGGTTATGAAAAAAAAAGTTTACCTGGATCACTGGTCCCTCAAATCATGGTCTGCACATCATTTATGTTGTAATCTCTAGAAGAAGTGATAAAAATATGGGTCCACCTCACCCTAGCTTTGGCCTCTTGAATTGAGCTTTATAGTGATGAGACCTAAAGGCTAAGGTTTAATACGCTCTCCAGATGCCTTTAACGCACACTGGAACGTAAAGACATGTATTTAGATAAAATCTAAATGAAGCTAGGCTTTTTCTGGCTGTATAATACTTATTCTAGGTTTTCTGTTATCCTTTTTGGTCGATATCTTCTAAAGTAGCTGCCAACTGCGTCACTCCTGGTAGTCACTCCCTTGTATATCTCCTTTCTCAGTGTCAGTGGAACTTCATGACTTGATTCTGTTGAATGACAAAGTAATGGGACTTCTGAGATTAGGTTACCGGGAGAACAGAACAGGGCTCTAGTGTGTTCTGTTCTCTCTCCCGTTCCCTTAGACAATCACCCTGCAGGAGGCCAGCTGCATGTTGCGAGGCTGATCTAGAGGCTCGAGAGAGTGGGTTTGGAATGGGATCCTTCAGCCCCAGGCAAGTCTTGAGATGAGGGCAGTAGCCCGGCTGACGGCCTGTCTGAGGACCTTGTACCAGAGGCACCAGCTGCATTGTGCCCTGACTCCTGACCCACAGAAACTATGAGATAATCAATACTTAGTGTAAGCTGCTAAATTCTGGGGTAACTTGCTACACAATATATAGCCAATGCTCCTTTGAGGCATAAAACCCATAGACTGTTCATTAGCATTATTATGATCCCACCTGTCTTTATATCCCTCTCTTTAGACTGTTACTTCCCTCACTTGTCCTTCTTAGAATCCCCATGACCTAGTTTCCTTGCCATCTAGTGATCTCTGGCTCAGATTTGAATATTCAGTCAAGTCAACTTCTGGATTGGGTCAGCCTGGACAGTAAACCTGGTCTCTCAACTTTGAGATCCAGGTGGCCTGGCACAAGATGCTATTTACTGAAGTTCTGAACATCATTAAAATTCAACATCAAGTGTCTCCCTTTAACTGTATCCCAAGGGACTTTTAAAAGATGCCAAATAGTAGTCTCCTTCCAAGAGGTTGAGTTGCTCAGGCCAACTAATTTTATAAACTTAGATGTTGTTTGAGGGTTCTTCACCTAGAGCTGATAGTCAAATTCAAAATAGAGGATGAACCTTCTAAATGTGGAATGTAGAGCCTAAAAAAGTTTGATGGTGTATATATGTGCGTGTGGCAGGTAAGTATAATAGTTTTTGTACATCTAGTCTCTTTGACACCCAACCATTCTATAACATTCTGTAACCTGATTTGTAACAGAAAAGCATGTGAACTTCATTTTGAAAAGCTTTATTACCATTAACCTATTTACCTCTCCTAGGATTTGAAAATGTTCTTTGTGTAGCCAAACTCCTAAAGTCATTGCCTCCGAGTAAATCTGTTGAGATGGCAATAAGATGGTGTAGAGGGCATGGTACTCTCCTCTGAATTTCCCTGAAATCCGCTGAGCTGTGAAGACTGGGGCTGATGTACTCTGCTGTGGCTGGAACCTCTGCTGGGAATACATGATTCCCAGTGTTGTGAAACAATGCTGATGGAGACTCTGGCCAAGAAGGAATTCCATCACCTCCACTAGCTTTGTTCGTAGTGATGCTTTCTAAGGCCCACTTGACTTCATACTCCAGGATGTCTGGCTCTAGGTAAGTGATCACAACATTGTGATTATCTGGGTCATGAAGATCTTTTTTTGTACAGGTCTTCTGTGTATTCTTGCCACCTCTTCTTAATATCTTCTGCTTCCGTTAGATCCATCCCATTTCTGTCCATTATCAAGCCCATCTTTGCATGAAATATTCCCTTGGTATCTCTGATTTTCTTGAAGAGATCTCTAGTCTTTCCCCTTCTGTGCTTTTCCTCTATTTCTTTGCATTGATCACTGAAGAAGGCTTTCTTATCTCTTCTTGCTATTCTTTGGAACTCTGCATTCAGATGCTTATATCTTTCCTTTTCTCCTTTGCTTTTTGCTTCTCTTCTTTTCACAGCTATTTGTAAGGCTTCCCCAGACAGCCATTTTGCTTTTTTGCATTTCTTTTCCATGGGGATGGTCTTGATCCCTGTCTCCTGTACAATGTCATGAACCTCATTCCATAGTTCATCAGGCACTCTATCTATCAGATCTAGACCTTTAAATCTATTCCTCACTTCCACTGTATAATCATAAGGGATTTGATTTAGGTCATACCTGAATGGTCTAATGGTTTTCCCTACTTTCTTCAATTTAAGTCTGAATTTGGCAATAAGGAGCTCATGATCTGAGCCACAGTCAGCTAGTTCTCTTCTATTAAGAATGTAACAAACTCAGTCCAGGGGCTTTGGAGGGTGACTATGCTGACCCTTTGCTTGTTATTAATGTACACACATCTCATTATTTGCCAGAGGTGCACTGAACCCAGATATGACTAATAAGTCCCTGATTCCTACCAGTGGGCCCATGTCCTGCAAAAATATATTACCAAAAGAAAGGTAACCATTCACGGAGCTCAATAGCAATATTTAAATAACCTGGAAGCAGAGCACACTGAGATGTCTATATATTAGTATTATTCTTTTTTCTACAAAGGATTCATACTTATGTTTGAGATCTTGAAGATTTATTCTCAGCCTCCATGTTGCAAATCACACCATGTCACATCCTATCTGGAGCCTTCCATTCCTCAGCCTTCAGGGTCTGTGTGTCCTCGTGAGTCCCCTGTGATGCCAAGTACACTGGTGGCATCCAGAGGAAAACATCACAGCCTTAACAGAAGTTAGGTTTTACTTTCACTCCTTTGGACTTTAACCTGCCCTCTAATTAAACCATGTACCAAGGAAAATCTAATTACTTTCCCAATATTCCTTCACGTGGCCTTCTTGATTATGGCCACTTCACATGTGAACAACAACTCATAGAAGCTCCCTGAATATGGATAATAATCATCCTTTTCTAAACAAAAGCTGAAGTACTGTGCTTAATCAGAGTGGAAGGGCTTTTGCTTTTGTTTTCTCTGGATTTTTTCATTACTAGAATGGGCTACAAAGGTCTCATCCCTACCATCAGATTAGCCAAAGTTAGGCTACCCAAGGAGTCAAAGACCATTTGAGACATGCTACAATTGGTCCCAGTCTTGTAACAATTCTCTTTCATTTTATAAGACAGACACATGACCTTTCCTTCAGCCAGGAACAAGCAGGTAAATGGATTACTTGATTGACTGGGTATGACACTGCTGTTGAGATACATACATTTAAACATATTTGGCAAGTTGAAAGTGGCATGGCCCGTTAGGATACTATTATGTTAATTTGGGCTACCACCTGTGTAGGGAAGCAGTTCTGCTGTAATGGTGCCTTGTGAAGACTTGCCTGGGTCCTTCCAGTGGAAACACCCTTTTTGTGATGAGGCCAGCTAGATGATGTGGAACCAGGGACAACAAAATGGGCTATGCTACTTACTCATCTCCTGTGAATGCCTTTATGAGGAAAGCAAGAGAAGAGACTGGGGGCCCTCTTGCTTGATCCACTGCCCTTATAGATACAGACAAATGAGGGAAACAAGGAAATCAATAGCTTAGGTCTAAGCTCTTACCCTATCCCTCACTAGTTTGGTCTCTCCTATTTAACTCACCACCATTACCACAACCACTAGTATGGAAACTAAGGTCCTTGTGCTTCTTCACATGAGATTTCTGAAACAGATTTCGTAAATAGTTAAAGACACAGTAAAAATTAATATGGAAGGCAAGTGCTTTTAGCCCCAACCAGGAATTTTAATGGCCACTGGGGGAGCAAAACAACAAAAGAATAAAATTTCTTACCAACTGTCTACAGATTTGTATTAAATGATTTAATGTATTGGATACCTCATGTATATAAAATGATTTAATGAATTTACTTTCAGAGAGCCAGATATGAAACACCACACGTTTGGAGTCTGGGATGCACCAACAAGCAAAGATTGTTCCAAGAGGCCTTTCTTATGCAGAACAGGAAAAGTACAGAACTGGGGATGCTATTCTGCCTGGAGAGTCAAAAATCCTTCCTGTTCTCTACTTTTCCTAAGATGCAAGGTGATGCTTCTGCTTTTGAGGACATCAAAACATAGAGAGGAAACAAGAGGAAGGGTTATTTGGGATACAGACTTTTCCTGAGATACTAATCCAAAGTGCAAGCCAGTGCAAGACAGATAAACATTAGTCCCACTCCTCTTTGTGTCTGTAAATGTAGCTCCATGCTAGTGGCATGAAAGAATTCAACCACAAAATCCCAGCAAGACAAAATGCAGACAATTTATAACCCAGATTGTACAGTGAGGAGAGATCTCTGATAGTCCTACCAAAGAAGCAATTACAAATAAAAACGCTTCTCGGCAGTGGAGAATTTTTTCAGGAGGCACTCAGTCAAGAAGTTTTTCACCAAAGGGCAGAAAGATCTATAAGACCTCTTCTTTTACCATGTCACTGATGGCTGAAGCAGGCCTATCTGCAAAATTGGAGGTGAGCACATTTCCAGTATTCACAAGGATTTTTGCAGCAATAACAAATAGATAGAGCTTAAAATATATGGCTGATGAAGTCTCTGTCTCTTTTAAGTCTTTAACCAAGGGACAGCCTAGTGAGAGCAAAGACTACTGGTTTCCAAGCCGGTGAATGAGAATCCAAAATGGGGCTCCACCACTTACTATCTACAGATATCTACCGGATTTGCAGCAAGTTAGTTTACTTCTCTGAGCCTTAACCTCCTCAGCTGGATAAAAGGGACAGTGGCATCTGTACCCCAGAATTATTAGGAGTCCGTGCATAACAGATGCTCAATAAATATCATGTCCCTGATCCCCTTTTTTGCACAATTATAGGCTAAAAATAGGAATAGTAAATCTCCCATTTTTTACAGAAAGCAATTCATGATAAAAACCAAGAAGAGAGAACATATGTTGTTGAAAAAGACAACATCCTGGGAAGCAAAAGATCTAAACTCAACTCCCGGCTCTATCCATTTCTACCTCGGTGATTCTGCTCCTCCCACCCGCTGGGCCTCCACTTTCTCATCTGAAAACTGATCATATTTGGGGCAATTAAATATGATTTCTACCAATTTTGAAATTCCTTGACTCTACTAATGGTTATTATTGTTGGTAATATCTAAGCCGCTGAAGAGATAATTATTTAAATCCAACACATTTGTGTTAGCAGCAGCACCATGTAATAGAAACATGTGAGGGCACTAAAGCAGTGCTGCTTGGGGTCTGAATTCCAGTTTGGCACTGACTAGTTCAGACACCCAGGAAATTCAACCTCTCTGTGCACTGACCCCCTGTTTGCAAAATGGGCAAAGTAACAGTTACTACATCACACATAATGGGAAGATATTAGTGAGTCAGTCCATGGAAAGTGCTGAACAGTATTTGCTACAGAGTAAGCACTCAACAAATGATAGCTGCTCTCTTTCTTGTTGTTATTATTGTTATCAGTATCTATTAAGGGGAGTTTCAATAAGCACTAAATGCAGTGGTTTTATCCACCATGGATTTAAAACATCATGGTTGTGTCTTAGTATAAATAAATTTGCAATTATCTTTTCATGTGCTCGGCTGCATTCAGTCTGCTTCATTATAAACACCCAGAGCAATGACTGCCCCTACTTCTGCAGCCCAATAGGCGGATCCAGAAGTGGCTCTGATTGTGACAGAAGATCACATACCGAGAAGGCCAAGCTCAGTAAAGTGTATGGAAGCACTGCCATGATTTGTGAAAAGGTCAGACAGTTATGCAAAGCATTTTGCTGAGACCCAAGAAAGCCAAGCAAAAGAATATACAAATGAAAAAGACAAATGATTTCAAAGAAACGAACACTTAGAAAACTTTTTAAAGAATCGCTTTCTGAATACATGACATGAGAAAGGTATGCATCAGCACATATTGTAGAGCATGATTCTTTCCCCAAACGGTAAAACGGACGATTAGTGGAAAGCAGAGTTTTCTACCAACTAACCTAATTTAGACTAGTATCAAATGCCTTCTAGAAGTTTCATGTACCTTTAAAATATATTTAATGACATTCTAATTGCTTAGAGTTTATGAAACTTTTACCTCACCAACCATGATCAGCCACAGCACAATTAAATAAGGTGAACACCAGGGATTTCTACTGCAGTGGGCACAGTATTTCCCTCAAGGAACTTACAGTCTAATGTACGAACAGTTTTAACGAGCCCATCATGTAATCAAGAGCTACCCTATGTGGATCAGACATTAAGAAATAAATAAGGGCTTGAGTAAACCTTAAATCCAATTTTTAGTTGGAGGGCGAGGCTGTGTTCCCTTCCCTAATATTTGACCTGAGGCTAAACTACAGTGGATGTAATGAACATAATGGTTCAGTTCAGTTGCTCAGTCGTGTCCGAGTCTTTGTGACCCCATGAATCGAGGCACACCAGGCCTCCCTGTCCATCACCAACTCCCGGAGTTCACTCAAACTCATGTCCATCAAGTCAGTGATGCCACCCAGCCACCTCATCCTCTGTCGTTCTTTTCTCCTCCTGCACCCAATCCCTTCCAGCATCAGAGTCTTTTCCAAAGAGTCAACTCTTTGGCCAAACTATTGGACTTTCAGCTTTAGCATCAGTCCTTCCAATGAACACCCAGGGCTGATCTCCTTTAGGATGGACTCCTTTAGTTGGATCTCCTTGAGTCCAAGGGACTCTCAAGAGTTTTCTCCAACACCACAGTTCAAAAGTATCAATTCTTCGGCATTCAGCTTTCTTCACAGTCCAACTCTCACATCCATACATGACCACAGGAAAAACCATAGCCTTGACTAGACGGACCTTAGTCGGCAAAGTAATGTCTCTGCTTTTGAATATACTATCTACGTTGGTCATAACTTTTCTTCCAAGGAGTGTCTTTTAATTTCATGGCTGCAATCACCATCTGCAGTGATTCTGAAGCCCAGAAAAATAAAGTCTGACACTGTTTCCATCGTTTCCCCATCTATTTCCCATGAAGTGATAGAACCAGATGCCATGATCTTAGTTTTCTGAATGTTGAATTTTAAGCCAACTTTTTCACTCCCCTCTTTCTCTTTCATCAAGAGGCTCTTTAGTTCCTCTTCACTTTCTTCCATAAGGGTGGTGTCATCTGCATATCTGAGGTTATTGATATTTCTCCTGGCAATCTTGATTCCAGCTTGTGCTTCTTCCAGCCCAGTATTTCTCATGATGTACTTTGCATATAAGTCAAGTAAGCAGGGTGACAATATACAGCCTTGACGTACTCCTTTTCCTATTTAGAATCGGTCTGTTCTTCCATGTCCAGTACTAAATGTTGTTTCTTGACCTGCATATAGGTTTCTCAACAGGCAGGTCAGGTGGTCTGGTATTTCCATCTCTTTCAGAATTTTCCACAGTCAAAGGCTTTGGCATTATCAATAAAGCAGAAATAGATGTTTTTCTGGAACTCTCTTGCTTTTTCCATGATCCAGCAGATGTTGGCAATTTAATCTCTGGTTCCTCTGCCTTTTCTAAAACCAGCTTGAACATCTGGAAGTTCACAGTTCACGTTTTTCTGAAGCCTGGCTTGGAGAATTTTGAGCATTACTTTATTAGCATGAGAGATGAGTGCAATAGTGTGGTAGTTTGAGCATTCTTTGGTATTGTCTTTCTTTGGGATTGGAATGAAAACTGACCTTTTCTAGTCCTGTGGCCACTGCTGAGTTTTCCAAATTTGCTGGCATATTGAATGCAGCACTTTCACAGCATCATCTTTCAGGATTTGAAATAGCTCAACTGGAATTCCATCACCTCCACTAGCTTTGTTTGTAGTGATGCTTTCTAAGGCCCACTTGACTTCACATTCCAGGATGTCGACTCTAGATGAGTGATCACACCATTGTGGTTATCTGGGTCATGAAGTTCTTTTTTGTACAGTCTTCTGTGTATCCTTGCCACCTCTTCTTAATATCTTCTGCTTCTGTTAGGTCCATACCATTTCTGTCCTTTATCAAGCCCATCTTTGCATGAAATGTTCCCTTGGTATCTCTGATTTTCTTGAAGAGATNTGATTATCTGGGTCATGAAGATCTTTTTTGTACAGTTCTTCTGTGTATTCTTGCCACCTCTTCTTAATATCTTCTGCTTCTGTTAGGTCCATACCATTTCTGTCCTTTATCAAGCCCATCTTTGCATGAAATGTTCCCTTGGTATCTCTGATTTTCTTGAAGAGATCTCTACTCTTTCACATTTTGTTGTTTTCCTCTATTTCTTTGCGTTGATCATTGAGGAAGGCTTTCTTATCTCTCCTTGCTATTCTTTGGAACTCTGCATTCAAATGGGTATATCTTTCCTTTTCTCCTTTGCTTTTTGCTTCTCTTCTTTTCACAGCTATTTGTAAGGCCTCCTCAGACAGCCATTTTGCTTTTTTGCATTTCTTTTTTTGGGGGATGGTCTTGATCCCTGTCTCCTGTACAATGCAGGAACCTCCGCCCAGCAGGCACTCTATCAGATCTAGTCCCTTAAATCTATTTTTCAGTTCCACTGTATAATCTTCTCTGGCAGCGGCTGAGAGGAGCTACACACGCCCTAAGTCAGGAGGGGTGGCCCTGAGGAGATACCCCTTGTCCAAGGTAAGAGAAAGCCAAGTAAGACAGTAGGTGTTGTGAGAGGGCATCAGAGGGCAGACACACTGAAACCATAATCACAGAAAACTAACCAATCTGATCACACAGACTATAGCCTTGTCTAACTCAATGAAACTAAGCCATGCCATGTGGGGCCACCCAAGATGAACAGGTCATGGTGGAGAGGTCTGACAGAATGTGGTCCAGTGGAGAAGGGAATGGCAAACCACTCCAGTATTCTTGCATTGAGAACCCCATGAACATTATGAAAAGGCCAAATGATAGGATACTGAAAGAGGAACTCCCCAGGTCAGTAAGTGCCCAATATGCTACTGGAGGTCAGTGGAGAAATAAGTCCAGAAAGAATGAAGGGATGGAGCCAAAGCAAAAACAACACCCAGCTGTGGATGTGACTGCTGAGAGAAGCAAGGTCCGATGCTGTAAAGAGCAGTAGGAACCTGGAAGTCAGGTCCATGGATCAAGGCAAATTGGAAGTGGTCAAACAAGAGATGGCAAGGGTGAACGTCGACATTCTAGGAATCAGTGAGCTAAAATGGACTGGAATGAGTGAATTTAATTCAGATGACCATTATATCTACTACTGTGGGCAGGAATCCCTTAGAAGAAATGGAGTAGCCATGATGGTCAACAAAAGAGTCCGAAATGCAGTACTTGGATGCAATCTCATAAGCGACAGAATGATCTCTGTTTATTTTCAAGGTGAACCATTCAATATTACGCTAATCCAAGCCTATGCCCCAACCAGTAATGCTGAAGAAGCTGAAATTGAACAGTTCTATGAAGACCTACAAGACCTTTTAGAACTAACATGCAAAAAAGATGTCCTTTTCATTATAGGGGACTGGAATATAAAAGTAGGAAGTCCAGAAACACCTGGAGTAACAGGCAAATTTGGCTTTGGAATACAGAATGAAGCAGGGCAAAGGCTAATAGAGTTTTGCCAAGAGAACACACTGGTCATAGCAAACACACTCTTCCAACAATAGAACAGAAGACTCTATACATGGACCTCACTAGATGGTCAACACTGAATCAGATTGATTATGTTCTTTGCAGCCAAAAATGGAGAAGCTCTATACGGTCAACAAAAACAAGACCAGGAGCTGACTGTGGCTCAGACCATGAACTCCTTATTGCCAAATTCAGACTTAAATTGAAGATAATGATGACCTCCTTCAAAAGGTCCCATGCATGCACTGCTACACTCAGTGCCAAACTCAACAATGCAGCAGGCTGCTGCTGACCCACGCCTCCACCAGAGACTCCTGGACACTCATGGGCAAGTCTGGGTTAGTCTCTGGTGGAGCCACTGCTCCTTTCTCCTGGGTCCTCGTGCATAGAAGGTTCTATTTGTGCCCTCCAAGAGTCTGTTTCCCCGGTCCTATGTAAGTTCTGGCAGATCTATGGTGGGATTAATAGTGGCCTCCTGCTGCTGCTGCTAAGTCGCTTCAGTTGTGTCCAACTCGTGCGACCCCAGAGGCGGTGGCCTACCAGGCTCTGCTGTCCCTGGGATTCTCCAGGCAAGAACACCGGAGTGGGTTGCCATTTCCTTCTCCAATGCATGAAAGTGAAAAGTGAAAGTGAAGTTGTTCAGTCATGTCTGACTCCGTGACCCCATGGACTGCAGCCCACCAGGCTCCTCCATCCATGGGATTTTCCAGGCAAGAGTACTGGAGTGGGGTGCCATCGCCTTCTCTGTTGTGACCTCCTACAATAGGGCTTATGCCATACCCAGGTCTACTGCACCCAAAGCCCCTGCCCCTGCAGCATCCACTGTTGACCTGTACCTCCACAGGAGACATTCACAGTTCTGTCTCAGTCACTGTGGGGTCTCTGGGTCCTGGTGTGCAATAGGTATGTTTGAACTCTCTGAGTATCTCTGGCGGGTATGGGGTTTGATTCTAAACACAGTTTCGTCCCTCCTACCATCTTGCTGCAGCCTCTCCTTTGCCCTTGGATGTGGGGTATCTCCTCAAAGTCACTCCAGCATCACAGCCGCCACTCCAGCACCATGCAGCTGCTGCTCCAGCGCCTACTGTCTTGCCTACCAAAACATGACTCAGCTTCCCCCTCAATGAGTCTTTCCCATCAGGAAGCATTCATAAGCCTTTTATACTTCTCCATCAGATGGCAGACAGACTGAAAACTACAATCACAGAAAACTAACCAATCTGACCATTTGGACCACAGCCTTGTCTAACTCAATGAAACTATGAGCCATGATGTGTAGAGTCACCCAAGACAGATGGGTCATGATGGAGATTTCTGACAAAACTTGGTCCACTGGAGAAGGGAATGGCAAACCTCTTCGCCATAAATAGTATGAAAAGGCAAAAAGATAGGACACTGGAAGATGAATTCCCCAGGTTGGTAGGTGTCAAATATGCTACTAGAGATCAGTGGATAAATAACTCCAGAAAGAAGAAAAGACAGAGCCAAAGCAAAAACAACACTCAGTTTTGGATGTGACTGGTGATGGAATTAAATGCATATGAACCTGAAATGTTAGGAACATGAATCGAGGCAAATTGGAAGTGGTCAAATAGGAGATGGCAGAGTGAACATCAACATTTTAGGAATCATCAAACTAAGATGGACTGGAATGGGTGAATTTAACTCAGATGACCATTATATCTACTAGTGGGCAAGAATCCCTTAGAAGAAATGGAGTAGCCATCATAATCAATGAAAGAGTCCAAAATGCAGTACTCAGATGTAATCTCAAAAATGACAAAATGATCTCTGTTCCTTTCCAAGGCATACCATTCAATATCACAGTAATCCAAGTCTATGCCCTGACCAGTAGTGCTGAAAAAGCTGAAGTTGAATGGTTCTATGAAGAAATACAAAACCTTCTAGAACTAACACCCCAAAAAGATGTCCTTTTCATTATAGGGGACTGAAGTATAAAAGTAGGAAGTCAAGAAACACCTGGAGTAACAGACAAGTTTGGCCTTGGAGTACAGAATGAAGCAGGGCAAAGGCTAACAGAGTTTGGCCAAGAGAATGCACTGGTCATAGCAAACACTGTTCTCCAACAACACAACAGAATACTCCACACATGAACATCACCAGATAGTCAATACTGAAATCAGATTGATTATATTCTTTGCAGCCAAGGATTGAGAAGCTCTATATACAGTGACCAAAAACAAGACCAGGAGCTGACTGTGGCTCAGACCATGAACCCCTTATTGCCAAATTCAGACTTAAACTGAAGAAAGTAGAGTAAACCACCAGACCATTCAGGTATGACCCAAATCAAATCCCTTATGATTATACAGTGGACGTGACAAACAGATTCAAGGGATAAGATCTGATAGACAGATTGCCTGAAGAAATATGGATGGAGGTTCATGACACTGTACAGGAGGCAGTGATCAAAACTATCCCCAAGAAAAAGAAATGCAAAAAGGCAAAATGGCTATCTGAGGAGGCCTTACAAAGAGCTATGAAAAGAAGAGACACAAAAGGCAAAAGAGAAATGGAAAGATATACCCATTTGAATGAGAGTTCCAAAGAATAGCAAGGAGAGATAAGAAAGCCTTCCTCAGTGATCAATACAAAGAAATAGAGGAAAACAATTGACTGGGAAAGACTAGAGATCTCTTCAAGAAAATTGAGATACCAAGGGAACATTTCATGCAAATATGTGCACAATAAAGGACAGAAATGGTATGGACATAACAGAAGATAATATATTAAGAGGTGCCAAGAATACACAGAAGAACTATACAAAAAAGATCTTTATGACCCAGATAACCACAATGGTGTGATCACTCACCTAGAGTCAGACATCCTGGAATGTGAAGTCAAGTGGGCCTTAGGAAGCATCACTACGAACAAAGCTAGTGGAGGTGATGGAATTCCAGTTGAGCTATTTCAAATCCTGAAAGATGATGCTGTGAAAGTGCTGCATCCAATATGCCAGCAAATTTGGAAAACTCAGTAGTGGCCACAGGACTGGAAAAGGTCAGATTTCATTCCAATTCCAAAGAAAGGCAATGCCAAAGAATGCTCAAACTACTACACAGTTGCACTCATCTCACACGCTGGCAGAGTAGTGTTCAAAATTCTAATTTTCCAAGCCAGGCTTCAATGGTACATGAACTGTAAACTTCCAGATGTTCAACCTGAATTTAGAAAAGGCAGAGGAATCAGAGATCAAATTGCCAACATCCACTGGATCAGTGAAAAAGCAAGAGAGTTCCAGAAAGAGATCTACTTCTGCTTTATTAACCATTCCAAACCCTTTGTGTGGATCACAGCAAACTGGAAAATTCTGAAAGAGATAGGAATACCAGACCCCCTAACCTGCCTCCTGAGAAATCTGTATGCAGGTCAAGAAGCAACAGCTGGAACTGGACAGGGAACAACACACTGGTTCCAAATTGGGAAAGGAATATGTCAAGGCTGTATATTGTCACCCTGCTTACTTAACTTATATGCAGAGTACATCATGAGAAATGCTGGGCTGGAAGAAGCACAAGCTGGAATCAAGATTGCCAGGAGAAATAGCAATAACCTCAGCGTGCAGATGACACCACCCTTATGGCAGAAAGCAAAGAGGAACTAAAGAGCCTCTTGATGAAAGTGAAAGAGGAGAATGGAAAAGTTTTCTTAAAACTCAACATTCAGAAAACTAAGATCATGGCATCTGGTTCTATCACGTCATGGTAAATAGATGGGGAAACGATGGAAACAGTGTCAGACTTTATTTTTTTGGGCTCCAAAATCACGGCAGATGTTGACTGCAGTCATGAAATTAAGACACTTGGTTCTTAGAAGAAAAGTTATGACCAACCTAGACAGCATATTAAAAAGCAGAGACATTACTTTGCCAACAAAGGTCCTTCTTGTCAAAGCTATGGCTTTTCCAGAAGTCACGTATGGATGTGAGAGTTAGACTTTAAAGAAAGCTAAGCACCAAAGAATTGATGCTTTCGAACTGTGGTGTTGGAGAAGACTCTTGAGAGTCCCTTGGACAGCAAGGAGATCCAACCAGTCCATCCAAAAGGAAAACGATCCTGAACATTCGTTGGAAGGGCTGATGCTGAAGCTGAAACTTTGGCTACCTGATGCGAAGAACTCATTCATTTGAAAAGACCCAGATGCTTGGAAAGATTGAAGGTGGGAGGAGAAGGGGATGACAGAGGATGAGATGGTTGGATGGCATCACCGACTCAATGGACATGAGCTTGGGTAAACTCCAGGAGTTGGTAATGGGAAGGGAAGCCTGGCGTGCTACTGTCCATGGGGTTGCAAAGAGTCAGACATGACTGAGTGACTGAACTGAACTGAGAAAGATGTCACTCTTACTTTGTCACATGTTTCACCAGATTAACTAACTTTGTTTCACTTAAGGACTTGGGCCCTAAAATCCAACTAATTTCACCTGCTCTACTCACACTACAGGTGACCTTTGTGACATAATGATAAAGTGTGGCATTGGATTCACCCCAACTAGAAGACCCCTTGATTCATTTTTATTTCCAGTTCAGAAGCACAAAGTAGCTTCAGTGTGAAGTCTTCTCCAAATATCTGGAAGCCACAGTCAGCTTCAAATAAGGCAGACCTATTGTGCTGAATACTTCCCATTTGCCCTACCATGTTGCCCCTGGTCTTTACCCTAATCTCTCTGTCCTGAAAGCTGAGCTATGTCCACCACATCATTTGGTTCCCATACCCTCCAGCATTCAGGCCCCTGTGCTAGAGCAATAAAGAGGAAAGGTGTTAAAGAAATATCACTGGGGCCCTGACACCAAGGCCACCTACCTGGTGCTAGAAGCACAGTGGTAGCCACTGTCAAAGTCACCACCACAGACAAAGGAGAGAAAACACTGACTCTTCCCTTCTTTCTTTCCTCTATTTTCCTACCAATGCCTCCCATTGGCCAAACCTAACCAGAAGCCAGGCAAGTTTGGGAAATGCACTGTGCAGGGATAGTCCCTTTGTGTAAGATGAAGAAAGAACAAGAAAAATTCAAGGAATTGATCTGAGAGGAAACAGGCAAATGACCAACACAGTAATACAATGCTTTACTTAAATGAAGATAAAAAAATGTATGCAAACAAAAGAATACACATATTGCAAGAACATATACGTGCAAAAGCATGCACTTTAAGCACGTTAAAACGACTGCCCGAGTAAGAAAGGGGAGCAGAATAGGAGAAAGGAACAAATGAAAAAGGGATCTGAAAAACAAGTGAAGGTGACCTTTGGGGTAATTTTTCTTAAGGAAATATTCCAGAAAAACAATGATATAAATGGAAAAAAAAAAAAAAGAATTACATAGGAAACAGAAAATAGTGGTATAACCTGGGAGAACAATGATGAAGGATTTCAGGATGACAGCTATGCAACAAACCTAGGAAAGGATGAGTCCAGATTAGAACAGGTAAACAGAAGGTTATAGAAGGAAGGATATCAGAAAAAAAGATGAGCCCTCAATTGTATTGAAGGCAACATTAAGGATTTTAAAAAGCAACTGAAGTTATCTTAAAGGAAAATAATACAAGAACAAGAGAAAGTCAATCGAACTCTAAGAAAACAAAAAAGTACACATGGAAGTGAAGTCCAAATATAAAGTAAAGTGCATCATTTCAAGTAATTCACGGAATGAAAGAAAGGGGAATGCTTAGTGCTAAGAGTAGTCTGTACTGAGTGGCTCAGAGATCGTCTGACACAGAGATCCAAGTGTGAGCTAGCTCTCTGTGACCTAACAGTGACCAGTACTGACTAGTGCTGACTCGCACCCCTACACAAGATGTAAACCTTGAACACTTTGACAAGTTAAACAGAAAAGGGCAGTACCCAACAGAAACAGATGAGGAAAGCTGGGAGGAAAGTGGGAAGAAAGTAGAAGGAAAAGGCAACCATGTGTAAAGTAGTAAGATAAGTGAAAAAAGTAACAGCTTTAGTCACTCAGTCGTGTCTGGCTCTTTGTGATCTCATGAACTGCAGCCCACCAGGCCAGAATACTAGAGTGGGTAGCCACTCCCTTCTCCAGGGGGTCTTCCCAACCTAGGGATCAAACCCGGGTCTCCCAGGTTGCAGACAGAGTCTTCACCATCTGAGCCACCAGGGAAACTCTGGTGAGAGAAGAGATGCTATCAAATCTGACTGAGCAAGAGCTAGAGGTATAAGTATGCTATTAAAAGTTATGACAGTAATTAATGAAGTAATTGAGAAGAAACAAAATAATTACAGCATTGAGAATAACCAAACACTGAGAGAAGAGGAATGACAAACAAAAAACAAATTAAACAATTATCTGTTATCTCTACGTATTACATAAGAGTGGTCAAACAAAAAATAAAAGCTGAACATCTTATCTGCAATATGTAGGAAACCACATGAAAGAGAAAGAAGAGAGGAGAAAGAGGAGGAAGAGCTTGCCTATGGAGAGTGAGACCTCATGTGGGTGGGAAGGAGTAGAACTGCAGACCTGTTTCTGTAATAAAATAATCAGTTATAATTCACTTGTTACCATGCATTTAACACAGTTTCACGAAACAAATAAGAATTTTAAAAATAATCAGTGCAACTCAGCTTTGCTCAATAAACTTTTATTGAGAGTCTACTGACAATGAAGAATAGTTTCCTATTGCAGTAAAAAGGCCAAACTCTATTTTGCTATAAAAGGCTCTGAGTGATCTGACCAGGAAAAACCTATCCCACATGCTCTCTCTTCTCAGAGCCTCCTTCTGCAATCTGTCAAAGTATTTGCAAGTCTCCAAAGCCAATGTAGACACTTGCAAGTTTCCTTTCTGCTTGACTTTGCCCACACTGCCCCCAACCCCTGCTTTAAATGGCATCCTGCCTGTGTCTTTTTGATCATCCTAAGATCCAAGATAGTGCTTCCTCCCATCTGAAGCCTTCATACCTCAGGATAGGATGACCCTGCTCCTCTGACCCACCTGCTGTAAGAGTTATCACACAGCCTACAATGATTCACTTTAGCCTTTTCTAAACATTGAGCTTTTATCCATCTTTGCATCATAGCAGCAGTTATAGTGCTTGACACATAAAAGATGCTCAATAAATGCTTATTCATTTATGCCATAAATGAATACATGAAAACAATGAAATATTTTAGATAAAGTAGCTCTATGATAATAGTTACATTATATTACATATATATTACCACTCATGAAAACTCCCTAAACTAAAATGTTGATATATATTTATTTAGTATATCCATGTTTATTTATTTAAAGCTCTCCTCTTTATGAAAGAAGGATTTGTAAGTAGTCAAACTACAAAAATAACCTTTACATCATACACATTTTAAATCATTTTAATATTTAATCAATTTAAGCATTTATCCATTTATCTGGATGTTTTCAAATTAATCTGAAAACATTCTTCCTTATCAAGAAAACTGCTCACTTCCAGGTTTTGACTTGTTTCAGAAGCAAATAGTCAGAACTTTTTCATAGTCTGAAATAATGAAGTTTCCTTTTTGCTAATTCTTTGAGGTATAAAAGGGGGCCAGGACACTGGAAAGCTCCATCTGCCCTCTGCCTGGGCCAGGAAGGGCCACCTTCTTTTCTGGGCTCTAATTCTCACTCTGAGCGGCACGTCTCTTTCACAGCACTGAGCGGCTGGGATGCCGGCCCAGGAGGGGGATGGGGAACAGATGTCATTCATTGACTCTGGGTAATGAGATTTCATATTCCGTCGAAATCCTGAATAGGACAGGAGAGGCCTCATTAGTGGTTTCACGACTGAACAGGTGTAGAGGTCCCATGCGCACAGCAAGCAGAGAGAGGCCATTTCAGTTCCACGTGTGGATGTATCTAGGAAATTGGAGACAGGGAAAAAGTGCTCTACCACAACTACCACCTCAGGAAAATTGCAGCTTTTAGGAGCCAAAACAACATTAATTCTGACCACTGGTACAGACCTCATCTAGGGACCAGAAAAATGGCTGAAGGCAGGAAATGGGTGATATTCAGAACTAATGATACCATACGAAGGAGGTCACGTCCTTATTTCTTTAGTTCCATATGGCATGTCATAAAATTTCAGTACTCTATCGCCAACAACATAATAACCCTCTTAAGGCCACCAGTCAAAAAATGGGACTGCAGGGTAGCATGAAATCCTGTCTCCAAAACTAATGGCAGAAACCTCTTTAGAAGACAGGTTACATTGGAGGCAGCGTGTGAATAAAATGTTCCCGAGGATAGATAAGCTTGGCAAGCAATTTGGCAGCTGTCTCCTGGACAAGTGTCCTTCACTGGAGGTAACAATCAAAAAACCGAGCCCACTGCCTATCTGCTGGAAGACAGCCACATCTTCAAGACCCAAGTGACTCAGAGACTGCATCCCAACTGGGACTGTTACCTGCTAAGACTTGATGGAGAGCTCAGCATGTTTAAATGGGGAATATACTCACCTGAGGAGTCTTCTGAGGCCTTCAAAATGTGGCAGGCATTTAAGACCTTCCTACCTAAACTCCTCAGGTCTTTCTAAGTGGCCCCACACACTATGGAGTAACTTCCATATGTCAGAATTCTCTGGTTGATTCTTCCGTTAGTTTCATTAATTCAGCTCCACAGTAATGTCCAGTTGTTTAGAGCAACTTATGGGCAAGTTAACTGCAACCATTATGTATATTTAAAAAATCATTTTGTACGTTCCCTATTGGTTAAGATTTGGTCATCTTGTTCTATAAACAGAATTTGGTTTCTCCAACCTTTTAAACAGAGGGTCATATAATTATTTTTTTAATATGTATTTATTTATTAAAAGACTCAGGCTGCATTGGGTCTTCATTGCCACACACAGGCTTTCTCTAATCGCGGCAAGCTGGGGTTATTCTCTAGTTGGAGTGTTCAGGCTTCTCCTTGTGGTGGCATCCCTAGTTGTGGAGCACAGGCTCCAGGGCGCGTGGGCCTCAGTAGTTGCAGCCCATGGGCTCAGCAGTTGTAGCACTCAGACTCAAGAGCATGTGGGCTTCAGTAGTTATGGCACACCGGATTGGCTGCCCCCCAGCCAATGGAATCTTCCCAGAGCAGGGATCAAAGCCATGTCCCCTGCATCGGCAGGTGGATTCTCAACCACTGGACCACCAGGAAAGTACCAAATGGAGAGTGGTCTTACATTTATGATGAAACCATCCCATACCAGTCAAGAAGCTCTGCACTTGATAGGAGCTGTCTCAGCCATTCCCATGTTAACGTTACAAATCGCTGAGGATTTGAAAGGTGAAGTCATGCGATCAAGGTGACAGGCTAGTATGAAGTTAAGGAACAGTGGAAATGCCAGACTGCGTCACCAAAGCCCAGGCTCTTTTCACGGCATCCTGCTGTCTCCTACAGTCACAGGGAAGTGGCTCAAAAGTGTTGAATCAAGGCCAAATATTGTCAAGTAAGGCTTCATTGCACTTGTGTTAATAAATTACTGGGAGCATTTATAATAATTATTAGTACATTGTAGCCATTTAAGTGGTTGATGCTAAAACGGCTTAGAAAATAACTAGAAAATGATTCATTGCCTTAAATAGATGAAGAATGGTCCCCTGTAAACTGATTTACACTCTTCTGTACTACCTTAATGGCAACCCACTCCAGTATTCTTGCCTGGAGAATCCCCATAGACAGAGGAGCTTGGTGGGCTACAGTCCATAGGTCGCAAAGAGTCAGACACCACTGAACGACTTAGCATGCATACACTACCTTTTATCTAAAGTTTTAATAGTAAAGAAGGTTAAATTTCAAATGAACCCATACTCACCATGATCTCAAAATGGTATTGCTGAAGTAGTAAATGTGCCTTTTATTGTGTATTACTTTCTATTTATTACTGTATCATTTCTCAGGAAATAAATTCTCTGATCAGTGATATCTGTAGTCTGATTTCTCCACTAGACTTGGGTTTCTGAGAGCCTAGTCTATGTACTTTCCTTTAGGATCTACTTACCCTCCCCGCACCCACTACTGACCCAGGCTACAAGGAGCCCCAAGCAAATCAGGTTCTCTCAACATACTGTCAACTAAATATGAGCCCTGTCTGAAGTCTGCATTAGTCCTACATCCATGAAAAATATCTATTCCATTTCTATTTTCTTTAGATAAAATGTAGGTAAATAATTGCAAAGAGAACTAAACAAAGTGTGTGGTTTTTGAAAGATGGGGGAAACCTGTCAGATTCTACCAAGAGAGAACTGAAGCAATAGAAAACCTCTCTCTGAATTAGTTATAGGGGCTTTTATCTAAAATAAAATGTTTGTTCATAAAAACAGCGAACTAACCAACCAATCAACAATAAAAAAAAAATATAGATGAGAATAAGCAAAACTGGCTAAATCTATGATATTCCATATGAAAATTAAACATAATTCATAAGCTGAAGTGCTTAAAATACTATTCAGTAGTTAGGTTTCTTCATTATTTTTGTAAAGCTTCCATATAGCATTCCTCATTTATTTAAGAACATCAAGGCTGTATATTGTCACCCTGCTTACTTAACTTATATGCAGAGTACATCATGAGAAATGCTGGGCTGGAAGAAGCACAGGCTGTAGTCAAGATGGCCAGAAGAATTATCAATAACCTCAGATATGCAGATGATACCACCCTGATGGCAGAAAGTGAGGAGGAACTATACAACCTCTTGATGAAAGTGAAAGAGGAGAGTGAAAAAGTTGGCTTAAAGTTCAACATTCAGAAACCTAAGTCATGGCATCTGGTCCCATCTCTTCATGGCAAATAGATGGGGAAACAGTGGAAACAGTGACTGACTTTATTTTTCTGGGCTCCAAAATCAATGCACATGGTGATTGCAGCCATGAAATTAAAAGACACTTCCTCCTTGGAAGGAAAGTTATGACCAACCTAGACAGCATATTCAAAAGCAGAGACATTACTTTGTCAACAAAGGTCCATCTAGTCAAAGCTATGGTTTTTCCAGTGGTCATGTACAGATGTGAGAGTTGGACTGTGAAGAAAGCTGAGCACCAAAGAACTGATGTTTTTGAACTGTGGTGTTGGAGAAGACTCTTGAGAGTCCCTTGGACTGCAAGGAGATCCAACCAGTCCATCCTAAAGGAGATCAGTCCTGGGTGTTCATTGGAAGGACTTATGCTGAAGCTGAAACTCCAATTCTTTGGCCACCTCATGCGAAGAATTAACTCACTGGAAAAGACCCTGATGCTGGGAGGGATTGGTTGCAGGAGGAGAAGGGGACAACAGAGGAAGAGATGGCTGGATGACATCACCGACTCGATGGACCTGAGTTTGGGTAAACTCCGAGAGTTGGTGATGGACACGGAGGCTGGCTTGCTACGATTCATGGGGTCTCAAAGAGTTGGACACGACTAAGCGATGGAACTGAACTGAACTGAATATGTATTTAAATGCCTCCAAACCAGTCATATTTTGTGAAAACAAAATGTAGATTCCCAATCATGTCATCTTGGCATGAAGTTGTCACATCTAAGTGACTGAGGCAACCAAACCTCCTGGTGAGGGCTACATTTTCTCACTGGGTCAGACCAGATGACGTGAGGCAAATTTCCTAGGGAACAATTTTAAAACTCACTAATGAATGTCTCCAATGCCATTTCCCCTCAACACATTCAGAATAAATAGCATCAACTCTAACCTACAATCTGATGTACAGTAGCAAATAAAAGAAAAGAAATAGATGATCTGATTGCAAATAACAGCAGATGAACAGCAGGATTAGATTTTGCACATAGAGTATATTCTAGAAAACCCTTCAGGAGTGATCGAGTTATCTCACCTAATTCAGCAGGCCACCAAAAATAAAACAAGGCATATACATACAAATAAGTGAATGAATTGAATCATTTTATGAGTCAGAAGAATGGTGGTTACATTTAGATTTTATTTTATAAATATCACAAGTAACTTTTCAATCCATGACAACAATAAACATGTAGCCATTGTTTTGCTACCACCATCAGAGCTACAAGAGGTCAGTCCAAGAGACCATTAGGAAGATTCTAACTGGCTCTCAGTTCCCTGAAGGCACATTTTGGGAACCTTAGACTGGATTTTCTGATTGTTGTCCAATTAATTTATAAAATTAGTCTTATTATGTGATGGCAATTTTTTCTAACCACCTGACTGGCACCCTAATAATCTTTTTTGGACCAATCAAATTTGGTAATTTGTTTAATATAAATTGATTTAATTTCAGAGGTAATGATCAAATTAAACAGAATCCTAATTAACCAGTAATCAAATTGTACAATAGGCAATGTTGAAATTACAATATGAAACAATAATAACACTTGGTACTTATAACCCCTCCCGAAGGAGTTAGCAAGCCTTGTTGGGATTATTAAAGGTCTCCAGGGAAGGGTCTTAAAGGTTTTAGGACTTACTGAAAAGAAACTGAGGCTCCAGTCTGGATAAAGTTTGTGGCAAGTGAGGCCAAAGTTGAATATTATTTGCTTAAGTAAAGGTAGGAATTTTATAGGGGAAAAGTGTATGAAGCCAAGAAATAAGACTGTCCATTCCTCCTTAGCTTACTCTCACCTCTATACTTACCTAAAACTCTTGAAAAGTAAAACACTTCAAACACAATCAGAAGTTAAAATAATCTGAGGTCATGCCTCATTTTCTCTGTGAATCCAATTCAATTCAGGTCAACGAAATGCATTGAATAACATGTAATTGCAACGCACTGAAAACACACTGTAAATAAACAAGTAAGTAAGTGACCTCTGGGCATTGATTCATTTGAAAATTGGCAAGGGCCCACATCCCAGTGCCGTCTCTCCCACAGTCCCCTGCGGGGCCCTGTTTCATTAAGACCTTGCTGTGACACAGCTACCATCCCCCGTAACTCACTGTTCAGATTTATGCTATCTCTAGGCTTAAAATGAAGGTTGAGCTTTTTTTTAAGGGTTGATGGAAATTTATGACAAAATATCTAGTTTCTCAGCACAGGAAAAATGTTGTAATTCACTGAAATCTGTACAAATCAAATAAAACCATCACAAATGACCCTGACCCTCCTCAGATGCTGCCACATTAGCTGTAACTGGCACATAATTTTTTATCAATCTAATCTCACAGCTAATCTTTCACCAAGAGTGTAACCAATGAAAATCAGTCTGTGTTCTTACAATAATGGTCAGAAGTAGACCTCACTCTGGAGGCAGTCTGGGCACTCTATGTATAGTATGAAGACATCTGACATCCCCCCCTGACAGAACTCAACACTACCACATCTCCGCTTTTCACTCTCTCGGATAAAGGGAGAGTTTTCTCTACAGCATCCTGAGGGAACTTTTAAGAAGTCTCCAGCACCTTGCCAAAGTCTGCTCAAATTTGACCTCACTTATGAGACCACAAATGGCAACCCACTCCAGTGCTCTTGCCTGGAGAATCCCAAGGATGGGGGAGCCTGGTGGGCTGCCGTCTATGGGGTCGCACAGAGTCGGACACGACTGAAGCGACTCAGCAGCAGCAGCAGCAGGAGACCACAGTGTGGGTGACAGCCATTCTCCTCAGGGGCAGTTCAATTTCTGTCATCAAAACAAAAGAAAGAAAAAAATCCTACACATCTCTTCTTCCAAAAAATAAACAATACACCAAATGATCCTTTAACCTTATGCTTATGGATGAAAATACAGAAAAAAAAAGAAAAAAGAAAACCGCAAACACAGAAACCCACAGCTGTAAACCTCCTTGCAGCTTTCATCGGTGCAAAATGACAAATGGCAAAGAACTCAGAAACACAGAAACGAGTGGCACTTCACAAGAGCATTTGATTTTCAATAAAGCCATTTACACCTTTTTTGCTTGGAGTACAAGTAGCATGCTGCTTTCCCAAAGCCTCTGCCACTGAATTAAAAAGTGTGGACAATGTCCTCACTCACTACAGAGCTGTTTTTGGAAAGACTCTTAATGAAGAGAATGTTCCAACCTTGATCAGAGTGGGAAAAGGGAAAGAAAAAATGAGCAAAATGACATTTGACATTTTTCCCTGACTGGCTTAATTACTTGGAAAAGAAAAAAAAAAAAACCACAGTCCTCCAGAACAAAGGGCATTTGGTTGAAATATAGCATAGCTCATATTGGCTTTGCACCAGTGAGCCTTCCAACAGACAGAACACAGGAAATTAAGAAGAGACTGCCTTGGGAAAGTATTTTACATCCTAGGTGAATGGCAATTTTTTTTTTTTTTTTTTTTGCAGTCCTCCACAGTAACACCTCAGTGTCCATTGAAAAATTAGAGATTTTTTTTAATGAGGAAATTAAACTGAAGATAGAGCTAATATCATATGCTCTGTTGCTGGCCTTCCTTCTTTCTTACTATGGTTTTAATGCCACAAGCCATTGATCTTCCAATATAAAAGCATAATAATAATGACTAGGAAGGACAAAGATAGAAAGAAGAAACTTTCTATGAGATGACATTGATTTGATGGTGGTTGACCATCAGAATCCATTATGTCCTTCTCTTGAGGTGAGTCAGTACTTTAGTTGGAGGAACTGACACCAAATTGGGCCAGGTGTCATTATAAGTCAATCATGGCAAAGCCGTCCCTCTTGACAGTGATTGGTTAAGAAAATTAGACCAGTCCATCAACTGACAAAAGAATCCATAAAATGTGACATATCCACACTCTGGAATATTACTCAGCAATGAAAGTATGAAGTACTGATACATGCTACAACATAGAAGAAACTTGAAAACACGCTAGTGATAGCCAGTCACAAAGAACCACATATCGTATGATTCCATTCCACTTCATTCCATTATGTGAACTGTCTAGAGCAGGCAAACTAGAAAACAGATTAGTGGATTCCTAGGGCTGAGGGTAACACAGGACTTGGGGGCTACTAAGAAATAAAGGGTATGGAGTTTTTTGGCAAGTAATGAAAATGTTCCAAAAGTGATGGTGGTAATGGATACACAGATCTGAAAATACATTAAAAGCTAGTGAATTGTACACTTCAAGTGTTAACTGTATGGTCCATGAATTTTACTTCAATAAAACTTTCTTATAAAGGTCAAAGCCAACAGTCCCATGAAATCTCCCTAGATACTTTCATTCGTTTATCCAATAAATTAATACATATTGGAGGACTTCTAAGTCAAGTACTGGTCTAGACACAAAGCAGACAAAATCTCTGCACCAAGATCATGAACAATAAGCAAACAAATAAAGGAAAAGCTAAGTAAAGTGCATGGCTAGTGAGCTAATGGTAAATGAACTAGAAACAGTTGGGATTGGGATTTTAGACGAAATGGTCAGGAAGGCCTCACTAAAAAGACGTATTTGAATAAAGGCTAGAGGGAATTATTAGTTCAGATATGCACAAGTGGCCCTCCTTTGGTCCTATCCGATGAAAAGGCAAAGGCCTTTTGCTAAATCACTAGTCACTAAATAATGCTTAGAAATGTTCTGTGGGCCAAATAAAATATGCCCATGACTGAACGGCCTAAGGAGACTCTTTTACCTCCTCTTCTAAGAGTTCAATTCAACACCTAAAGGCAAGTTATACCTTTGGAAAACATTTAAAATAATAAAAATTACCCTTTTCAAAGGTGGAAGGTAAAGATGCAGAGCTATACCAATGGAAATATTGTCAGAATAACTCAGAAGAGTGAAATTCTTGGCAGAAGTTGTAAAGGAAAAAATCATCATTCCATTTTCCTTTATTAAAAATATAATTTCAACAGAGGATGAGGGGGAACAACAGGGACAAAAAAGGACCAGGTGCCATAACTGAGACAGGTACCCCAGCAGGGGTGAGGAGAGTGATGCTTCGCAGTGGCTAAGCTCTTTCTTAGACAGGAAGCGCCAGCAGATGGCAATGGGCTGTTACTCATGGTCACCCAGCCCCTGGGGAGTACACTGTCCTCCATACTATCTCCCCTGCTGGTCAACATTTAGGAGACAGAGGCTGAGAACATCCTGGCCTGCACAGTAAAGGCAGAATCACTTCTCAGGAGTTACATGCAGTTTAAATTTTTTACTGTGCTATCAGTGTCAGCATTCTTTTTTGCCATTTCAGTGAAATATTATGAAGTTTTTTAAGCACAACAGAAGAATGACACAGGAGGATGGGGTGCAAGATGGGAAATATCTGATGGTAGATGTAATTCACACAATGTACCCTTGCCCCATACTATCTAATGAACTCTAAACCAATACTTAAATAGTCATAGCTTGTTAAAGCTACTAATGACTTAAGAGTCTGGTTGACTCTTTGGGGGCTCTTTCTTAGTTTGCTTTTTAGAGGAGTCACATAAGGCTTAAATTGTAGCCATAGGGGCACAGGGACCCTAAAACTAGAGGCCAAAGTTGTTAACCAGGACTATAATTTTTACATTTCACGTTAGCAACTATTTCTGTGAATCCTTCTGTTCTTTGCCCCTGCCAAATCTAGGGAAACGCTCCAAGAAAAAGAACTAGGAAGAGAGTAAGGAGAAGAGAATATGACAGCACAAAAATACTGTATGATCTGTGCCATAACAATTAGCAATGTTGTGAAGAATATAAAGGTAAGATGCACGAAACTCTTAAATAAAAATAAACAATAAATAAATAAGTGCCTCAAGCTTATTAGAATATCATTTTCCCATTTTCTCTTCTTCCCTTTATCTCATGTATCAAAAATACACAGGCTCTTTCATGGGCCAAATTCCAGTCATCTCAGTCTTAAAGCTAGGTGTCAATGATTCAGGATTATTAGTGCCCCAACTCCTATAAAAAATAGATGCAAATGCTCACTGAAGGAGGATAGTATCAGCTCAGGCCTTAACTGTTTTTATATTTGTTCTGAACAATGTCCAACACTCAGTCAAAAAGCACTGAGAGACTAAGGAGACCAGACAAAATTTTTAAAAAAAGCAAGAATGGTAGTCAAGAGAGAGATATACAGGGGTTATCTGATAGGGACTATCAGGCAAAAACTTTAGTTATGATAGTAAGTTCCAGGAAAGTTTGAGAATTTCAGCAGAGAACTGGGGCCTATAAAAAAAGGAAATAAAATGAAAATTCTATACCTGAAAAATACAATAACCAATAACTCCATATATGATCCAAAATGGTCAAAAAGAACAGTGACCAGGTACATAGATCAGAAGAAAATAATTAGAATGAAACAGAAAAATAGGTTGGAAAACAGGACAAAACAAAAATAACTGCCAACCTAGAATTCTAGGCTTACTGAAATATTTTCAGATGAATTAAAAATAGGAAAAAAATCATCAATGGTATGACTAGAAATATGAGTGGAAATATTAAAGAGAATTTTACACACTGAAGGGAAATGAACCCTAATGGATGGGAAGAGATGCAGGAATTAATGAAAAGCAATGAAAATGGTAAAGAAGTGGGTAAATCTAAATGCAGAAACTAATCACATAATAATGATGTTTATGAGGTTTGATATATATAAAATTAAAATATATAGCATTAATGACATATAAAGTGAGTTTATGTAATTATTGTTCTAAAGCAGTGAAAGTGAAGTGAAGTTGCTCAGTTGTGTCTGACTCTTTGCAACCTGTGGACTGTAGCCCACCAAGCTCCTCCGTCCATGGGATTCTCCAGGCAAGAATGTTGGAGTGGGTTGCCATTTCCTTCTCCAAGGGATCTTCTTGATCCAGGGATTGAACCCAAGTCTCCCACATTGCAGGCAGACGCTTTAACCTCTGCACCGCCAGGGAAGCCCTTTCTAAAGCAGGACTTCACAATATTAATGCATATATGAAACACTCAAGGATCTTCTTAAAATGCAGGTTTTGTAGGTAAGATGGCCGATAGTCAGCATTTATAAAAACCCTTAGGGGGTGCCAATGATGCTGGTCCTTGGGCCATACATTCAATAGCAAGATTCAAGAACCCTGTGCTTTGGAGGGAAAAACAAAAGTTCCAAGAAGCAGTAGAATAAGCCAGTGATGTTGCAATCTCTAGGGTAACCGTAAAAGAATAAGAAAGTAAAAGTGTATTAATATTACTATTAAGTGAGCAGAAGAGGAAATAGAATATTAAAAATAATAAGTATAAAAGAAGAAAGGAGAAAAAATGTAGATCAGAAAGACAAAAATATTTTAATTATTGATTTAAATTTGATATATTAGAAATTATAGCATACTTTAAGGGATTAATCTTCCAATTAAAGCACAAAAGTGCTCAGGGTAAATTATTTTAAAGTATATGCTGTTTACAAGAGACATGTAAAACACTGAATATAATCAACCAGATAAACATAATAAGGGAGAAAATCATAAGATTAGTTGATAAATGCAAAAAAAAATTGATAAAATTTAACACCCATTCACAATTATTAAAAAAAGCTCCTAGACAGGCAAAGAACTCTTCTTTAATCTTATAACACTTTGCACTGAAAATATAACAAATGTGATACATAAATATTAAATGTTGAAAATTTTCCCTCTAACAAGAAAACCTCTAACATTATTTCTGTTCAGTATAGATCCGGAACATAGAAAGTATTTCTAAGGTAAGAAAAAGAAACAAAAATATACCAGGATTGGAAAAAAAATAAAATTCTCATTGTTTTACAGATGAAATTTTATGTTAAAAACAGAACATTTGAGTAAATTAATAAATGAATATACCAGGTTTTCTGGATAAAGCTCAATATTTTAAAATTAATTTTACTTACATGTATTAGTCACAGTTTGAAAATGGCATAATAATTAAAATTTCATCAAAATATAACCAATATGAATAACAAAAGATCTGCAAAACTACTACACAGAAAATTATAAAACATTGCTTAGAAAAAGTAAAGAAAATCTAAAAACTGAAATCATTTACCACATTAATGAATTAGAAAGCCCAACACTGAAAATAACTCTCCTGAAACTTATATATGGGTTTAATGCAAATTCTTCAATTTCCCAAAAGTTATATTTTGTGGAAGTTGACAAGAGAATTCCAACTTTTATGTGGAAATGCAATGGACAAAGACTCACAGAGTAGGAAAAGAAGAAAAAAGTATGAGTATCTGCTTTCCCAGATACCAAGACTTATTCTTAAGGCTACCCTAAGACAGTATGGTATTTAGTGCAAAAATAGAAAAACAAACCTCAGGAACACCAAAGAGTCCAGAAACAACCAAACATACAGGGTCACCTAATTTACAATCAAGTTTGTCACTGTCTCATACTTGAGTTTGTGATATTCTTTCAGTAGGAAAGAATATTCTTGCCAATAAATGACACCGAGTCAACTAGATATTCACTTTAAAAAACTACTTTATACCATGTGTGTGCTCAGTCAGTCAGTCCTGTCCAACTGTTGGCAGCCCTGTGGACTGTAGCCCACCAGGCTCTTCTGTCCATAGAATTATCCAGACAACAGTACTAGAGTGGGTTGCCATTTTCTACTCCAAGGAATCTTCCAAACCCAGGGATCAAGCCCACATCTCTTGCCTCTCCTGCATTGGTATTGGATTCTTTACCACTGCACCACCTGTGAAACCCACTTTATACCATACACACAAAAAAATTCTAAATTTTTCATAGATCTAAGTGTGAAATGGAAAAATATTAAAACTTTCCTTCCTAGAAGGAAAAACTAAAGACTATCACCATGAGCTTCAGGTTAGGTAAATATTCCTTAAGCAGGATACTAAAAGGCTTTAACCATTAAAAAAAAGTTAATAAATTTGACCACATTAAAATTAAGAACACTATTTACCAAAGTACACCACCACAAAAGTGAACAGGCCAGTAACCAAGTAACAAATAAGGAGAGATTTCTGTAACACATGTAGTCAATAAAAGGTTTATATTCTCAGTAATTGGACTTCCCTGGTGGCTCAGATGGCAAAGCATCTGTCTACAATGCGGGAGACTCAGGTTCCATCCCTGGGTTGGGAAGATCCCCTGGAGAAGGAAATGACAATCCACCCAAGACTATTGCCTGGAAAATCCCATGGACAGAGGAGCCTGGTAGGCTGCAGTCCATGGGGTCACAAAGAGTCGGACCCGACTGAGCGACTTCACTGTTCTCAGTAATTAAGGAGACCATACAAATCATTATTTTTAATAAGATAGCTCAAAGAAATTAACCTCTACATTTTCTTACTGTTTCAGGTCTTTCACTCAAGACTTGACTCCCTTCTGAACTGGTTTTTGTGTACAGCGTAAGAATGCGGCCCAGTTTTCTTCTTTTGCAAGTACCCGCCCACTTTCCCCACATCCTTTACTGAAGGGACTACACTATTCTTCCCCCATTGTACATGATCGGCTCCTTGGTCATAAGCTAACTGGCCATATAGATGTGGGGTTTTCCTGGCTCTCTATTCTGTTTGCTTCGTCTATGTGTCTATCTGCTTTTATATCAGTACTATACTCTTCTGATTATTGCAACTTTGTGCTGCAGTTTGAAATCAGGAATTGTGATGCCTCCAGCTTTGTTGTTCTTTCTCAAATTGATTTAGCTATCCAGGGTATTCTGTGGTTGTATACAGATTTTAGGATAAATTGTTCTGTTTCTGTGAAAAATGTTGGCATTTTCATAGGGATTGCATTGAATCTGCAGATTGCTTTGAATAATATGGACATTTTAACATGTTAACTCTTCCTATCCATAAGCATGAAAATCTTTCCATTTGTTTCTGCCTTCTTCAATTTCTTTCATCAATGTTTTACAGTATAGTGTACAGGCCTTTCACCTCCTTCATTAAGTTTAATCATACATATTTTATTCTTTTAATTCCATTGTATATGGAACTGTTTTCTTAATTTCTCTTTCTTATAGTTTGTTACCAGTGTATAGACATGCAACTGATTTTTGTATATTGATTTTACATTATGAAACTTTACTGAATTCATTTATTAGTTTAAAAAGTATTTTGGTGGAATCTTTGGACTGCAAAGACTTCCAACCAGTCCATCCTAAAGGAGATCAGCCCTGGGTGTTCATTGGAGGACTGATGTTGAAGCTGAAGCTCCAATACTTTGGTCACCTGATGCAAAGAGCTGACTCATTGGAAAAGACCCTGATGCTGGGAAAGATTGAGGGCAGGAGAAGGGGACAACAGAGGATGAGATGGCAGGATGGCATCACCGACTGGATGGACATGGGTTTGGGTAAACTCTGGGAGTTGGTGATGGACAGGGAGGCCTGGCATGCTGCGATTCATGGGGTCACAAAGAGTCGGACACGACTGAGCGACTGAACTCAACTTAGGGTTTTCTATATCATGTCATCTGCAAATGGAAACAGTTTTACTACTTTAAATTTGAATAACTTCTATTTCTTTTTCTTACCTAACTGCTCTGACTGGGACTTCCTATACAACGTTGAATAAAAGTGGTAAGAGTGGGCATCTTTGTCTTATTTTTTGTCTTAAAGGAAAAGCTTTCAGTTTTGCACTGGTGAGTATGATATTAACTGTGTGTTTGCCATATATGGCCCTTATTATGTTGATGCACCTTCCCTCTATACTTACTTTGTTGAGAGTTTTTAATCATAAAACGATGTTGAATTTTGTCCATTGCTCTTTATACATCTAGTGAGATGATCATATGACTTTTATACTTCATTTAATTAATGTAATGTATCACAATGTTTATCTTGAGGATGTTGAACAATCTTTGTATCCCTGGAACAAATCCCTTTTGATCATAGTGTATAAGCCTTTAATGTGTTGTTGAATTCGTTTTGAAAATAAGGATTTTTGCACCTTTATTCATCATAAAGATTAGTCTACAGTTTTCTTGCAGTGTTTTTGTCTTATTTTGCTTTTAGGGTAGTGTTGGCCTCAAAAAATCAGTTTGGGAGTATTCCCTCTTCCTATACTTTTCAAAACAGTTTGAGAAGTGTTTATATGAACTCTTCAAATATCTGGTATAATTCACCGGTGAAGCCATCTGTTCCTAGAACTTAATTTGTTGGGGACTTTTTAATTTTTTGCTGACTCAATTGCCTCACCAGCAATTGATCTCTCAGATTACCTAGTTCTTCATGATTCAGTCTTGGTAGGTTATATGTTTCTAAGAATTTGTTTCTTCTAAGTTGTCCAATTTGTGTATAATTGTTCATAGTAGTCTCTTATAGTCCTTCATATTTCTGTGATATTCATGTCTGATCTATTTCATCAGTTGTTTCTAGAAGTTGCTAGTTACTCTATAAAACACAACTTCCATATAGTTGCCCCTTCTAGGAACCATTTGAGGTAGCAGTCTTGGTAATTTATTCGAGAGTACAAGCCTGTCTCCAAGATTATTTCATGTGAAAATCCCTGAACAAGAGAGGTAAATGACTCCACAATGACAGAGGACTTTTCAGGAATACCCTAAACTACACATATAGCTACATGAACAGAAATGTGAGATTCAGTGAGGTAATATATGCAAATATGCTTTGAAAAGTTTAGCCCACTGCATTAAAAATATGAATTTGTTAATTAAATAACCTAGAAATTTACTGATAGAAGTAAAACAAGAAGCTGGATACTATTTCTCAAATAATATTCAACTTATAGTTAGCAAATCAATGTGCTATAGCACAGCATGATTTAGGAACAATTAAATATAAGGTATTCTGCTTAAGACAATTGAAAGGTTCATTCTACTCATCCTTGTTTGCCCTAGACCCCACTGACAACCATCTCCCTGCTAATGACTATGCAGTGACTCAGAGGAGAAAAAAGGAAATAGGAGCTTCCTGACTGTGCTCAAACACATCTGAGACTGTCCCAAGAGCAAGCAATCAAGATCAACAACTCCACACAAAGGTTAAAGAACCACCCTGCCTCCTTAGGTCACTAGTTTATATCTCTTTCCTCTAGGTCTATCCTTGATAAATCTGTTGCTTTCTTTTATTTACAGAATAGTCCATCTGTAATACAGCATCTTTGGCACACAAAGATTTGGCGGCTAAAGGAAACTATAAGATTCACACACATCTAATACATCTGAATATATTTAACTGAAATAAATAAATCAAAAATAGGTCACTTTCACAAAAGCAATCTACTATCTCCACAACCCATGGCATTTGTCATGTGCTTGCTACATTGATTTAAAAATAATGGCACTCCTAACAATGAAGCAGTATCCACATGTAGATTACCATGGAAGTTAGGTACTGGCTTTAGTTGTTATCTATCTTGAGATAAACAGGGTAATCATTCAATGCTTCAATTTACCCCACTGTGAAAGAAGTTATTTTATCCTCTATACCCCTCACAGCAAAGATCATTGTTGACCAAAACTTGTAACTATGGAGGAAAATGACACATTTATTCAAGAGGGTATCGACCCATCTGTAGCATAAGCAGCTGTGAATGTTAACAGAATCAGGCTGTGGGAGTAACGTGTGACATCCACTTCTTCCACTGACTGCCAAGGTCAGTTCTCTAAAACCAGTTAACCGTGTAGACAGATACCCCTTTCTTCTCTTAAATTCATAGAGCTATCAGCCAGAGCCAAGAAGACTGTAACGAAAAAAACAACAACAGGAAATGACTGATAAATATCTGAGAGTAGCTGCATTTTCCTCAACCAAAAGAAGGAAGTCAATAATATCCAAACACTTTGTTACAAATACATACTAACTCACACTGAAGTAAATTAAAGTAGAAAAGCATCAAACAAACAAGTTTCTTCCATTTTTACTGAAAATAAACTTAGATTTACTCCCTTACTCTAAGACTCTTACCGCTTACTCTTCATCTTCTGTCAAAATGGAAATAGTTGTCAAAAGAGAAAATTTTATTGCAAAAGTTCCATTCCAAAACATCCTTTTTGTTCTCAAGGCTGATTTTCTAGGGTGGTTTGTTCCAGTGTCAAAGACACACCAAGGGAAGAACACCAAACAGTATTTGGTGACTTAGCTGAATTCTATCCCTCTTTTGCAAGCAATGATGAGTCAGGCTAGGACTGGCAAAAAGAGAGGAAACAGTCTTTGCTAAATGGAGATCTATACAATGACACTTGCAAAAGCACCAGCATTAAACCGTAATAAATGCTGTTTCTAGATCTGAGAGAGAGTCAACTAATCAACTCATAAGTGCTAGTAACACTACTTATTGAACATTTAACTCTGTGCTGTTTACATATACTATCTCACTTGGCACCTAAATAGGTACTAATATTATTATAATTCTCATTTTGCCAAGGAGAAAACTGCAGTTGAAACTTGAACAACAAGGGTTTTGACTGGGTACAAATAGTTGCAGATACTTTTAATAGTAAAAACTACAGTACTCTATGGTTGGCTGTTGGTTTGGATGCGAGGCTGCGGAGGAACTACAGACACAGAGGACTAACGATAAATTATACTAGAATTAACCCCCTCATTGTTTCAAGGGTCAAGTGTATTAGTTATCTGCCACAACAAATTATCCCCAACTGAAAGAGCAACTTAAAAACAGCAAACATATTATTTCACACAGTGCTAAGGTCAGAAAACCAGGAGCAGCTTAGCTAGGTGGTTCCGACCTGGGGTCTGGTGAGGTTGCAGCAAGATGTTGACCGGGGTGCAGTCATGTGAAGATAGAACCGCAGTTGGAGGATCTGCTGTCAAGCTTGCTCACATGGCTCCTGGCAGGATATCTCAAGTCTCCCTGCAGGCTTTTCTGGCTTCCCCCAGAATAAGTAATCTAAAAGTGTGAGAGCCACCAAGATGGAAGGCTCAGTGTTTTATAACCTAACCCCAGAAGTGACACACCATTGTTTCTCCATATTTTATTGATCATACAAGCCAACTGATGAATATGAGAGGGGATTACACCAGAGTGTCAGCATCAGAAGGTGGGTATCATTGGGAACACTCTTGGAAGCTGGTTGCCACAAACACTGATGCACAAATAGTCAAGTCAGTACTGGAGAAATGAAGATTTATACCCAGATTGTTATTATTTGGAGCCCTAGTCCTTTCGAATGATTAAGCTATTGTGGAGCCACTATGGAGGAAAACATGTAGACTTAGTAGGCCACCATTCTTATTTGAAAAGCCATCCCATAATGGCTTTAACTGGAAAGGTCATACTCCATCTGACTCTAGCATGCTGGAACTCTCATCAGGACACTGGTGTACTTTAGTGCAGGACACTCTGCCTGTTTACTTATTCTTCCTACTACCATGGTCAAGAAAGTTTAGCCCAGATCCAAGTTTTTGTCCAAAAACAAAGATGTGGGAATGGAGCATAGAATAAAACTCAGAGGCTAAACTCACTTTGCAGATTTAAACAGGAAAAATATTGTTTTAAGGGTTCTTACAATTCCTCTCCTTAAAAACAAACTTACATGCTCACTTCAGCTAAACACAAAGGGGGATAAATAAGTTTTCAGCAACTTTTTAAAAGATAGTGGCCATATTTCTTTAACATTCATTTCCTGGATTAGACACTAAGGAATTTATGCTATCATTTGATTTTATTTATTCTATGCATCAGTGGATTCTGGACTAGATCGTGTTAAGTATAATGCTTTGAAAGGACCCTTCAGAGAAAGAACTAAATGAGTTTTCCCATTTATTTTTAATATTTCCCCTACTGAATGCAGACAGCAATAGGAAAATTCAAAGCTATTATTTTTAATGTCAAATGCCTTACTAGTCCAATAAAAAAGGGAAAGATATTAAACTTTTTATACAACAAGAACCAGATAGCACATATCTTCAAGAAACACATCTTAATCAAATTGAACATAGGAAATTAAAAAGAGGATGGATGAGTAAAGGTATCCATCCTCATTTAATTAAAAAAAGAAAAAAGCACTGGCAATTCTTATGAACAAGACAGCATGTATTTTTCCCCTTTGTTCTTTTCAGAGGAAAAGTGTAGATTAATTTTGGTTCAGAAGGTTCTGAAAAAAACACATGAGAAACTGCTATACTCACAGTCCTTCAATAAAAAAGAAATATCCCTTTTGGGGGGGGTGAAGCCCATCTTACATTGGGAAGAAACACCAATAAGGAGATGGAGATGTGACTTAAAACCCACCTCTGTTGTCTGGTCCAAAAGGACAAAATGCCTTCCTGATGACCTGACGGAGAGACTATAAACTTCAGCTGAGATGACTTATTCAAGCTGCTGAGAAACAAAAGGCTCTACAAGGGTAGAATGTGGGAAATATAGTAGTGTGTTTGATTTATCTACATAAAATACTTCAAAACCAGTCTAAAAACGAAGTCAGCCAAACCAGCATACCCCAAGGAAAATTCATTATGGCAAATGTTTAGGGAGCATGTGCTATCAGCCAGGTATTATGCACTTGAATATTTGATCTTCAAACCTGAACGTTATGTGTAGTCCCAGCAACACATTCCAGAACATTAAGCAATTTCCCCAAGATCACACAGCTCTATAAATCCAGCATCTCAGTTTGAATACAAGTATTTCTGGTTCTCAGGCATGGTCTTAGCCTGTTCCACACTGCCTATGTGAGTCTACAGGTGTTTTGTTCTCCAGAGTTAAGAATTACCCTGCTCATCTTCAGAACATGGAACACAGAATGAGCCTCACTGTACTAACATATACAAACACACGTACACATGTGTAGAGATGTGACATTATACTCTTCAAGTCAGAAATACTCCTCAACACAAAGTGTAGCTTAACCACCACACAGCTAAGCCAGGTTTGAAAATATATGAAGACATACATTCTTTTCTCACATCACACTTAAGCATCAAAAGAGAAGAATTCAAATCAAAATGAGACTGTTTTGACATGTGTTCTTAGTCTGCTCAAGCTGCTATAACAAAAATACCACAAACTGGGTGGCTTATAAACAACTGATATTTATTTCTCACAGTTCTGGAGGCTGGAAGCACATTCACTGTCTGGTGAGGATCCACCTCCTGGTTGACAGACAAAGCAGCCATCTCCTCCCTGGGTCCTCACATGGCAGAGAAGGTGAGGGAGCTTCAGGATCTCTTTCATAAGAATGGGTCTTGCCTAGAGGCCAGCTTTAGCCTGGTCCCGCGTGACCCTTGAGCCCACTCGTTGCACCATAGTGCTGGGGGTCCCCCCTTGGGGCAAGTGGGAGGATCAATCACTCTGGTTTGCCTGGGATTGAGAGGGTTCCAAGAACACAGGACATTCATCCTAAAACTGGGACAATCCTAAGCAAACTAGGATTTGAGTCACTTAATAAGACAACACATATTGGCCCCAACCTGAGAATGATAGACTCCAGATAGACAGAGCATATGTCTGGAGAAGAGAAAACCATAGGTACTGGAAGCCAACATTCTCAGAAGTGAGAAGTGAGTTCACCAGTGGGCAAAGGGGCTTTAGGCACGACACCTAAGCACCTACTGTGACATCGTTTCCTCCAGTTCTACATCCTGATTGCTGAGTGTGAGCATTCATTCACTATGTTTGCCACTGAAAACTTATAATTTCCTCATTAAACTAAAAGACTAAGTTATCATCAACAATTCATCACTGTTCTTTTTGTGGTTGCTGTTAATTACCTTGGAGAAGGAAATGGCAGCCCACTCCAGTATCCTTGCCTGGAAAACCCATGGACAGCGGAGCCTGGTAGGCTACCGTCCATGGAGTCACAAAGAGTCGGACACGACTGAGCAACTTCACTACCTATTTTCACTCCCCTTGTGAAAGACAAAAGGAGAGATTGTAAAGATTGAAATAAATTTGATAGTATGCAATATCTGAGTGTCTGCTGCTGCTGCTGCTGCTGCTGCTGCTAAGTCGCTTCAGTCGTGACCGACTCTGTGAGACCCCATAGATGGCAGCCCACCAGGCTCCCCTGTCCCTGGGATTCTCCAGGCAAGAACACTGGAGTGGGTTGCCATTTCCTTCTCCAACGCGTGAAAGTGAAAAGTGAAAGTGAAGTCTCTCAGCCATGTCCGACTCTTAGCAACCCCATGGACTGCAGATTACCAGGCTTCTCCATCCATGGGATTTTCCAGGCAAGAGTACTGGAGTGGGTTGCCATCTGAGTGTCTAGGTAACCTAAACTCTCTAAACAAAATCTTAGACAACATGTGTCAGCCCTACAAGCAGTGGCTTTTTAGGCAGTGGGAGATGCAGGCTCTGGGGTCAGTGGAACTGGATTCCTGGTCTCTTGTGTAGTCTTTCCATAGTTTCTTCTTCTGAAAATGGGCACAAATCTTGGCCTCATAGAATAGTTGAAAGGATTAATCACAAAGTAAATGTTCCATAAGTAGTGGCTTTTACTGATAACTGATGAAACAATCTGAAAGCTTGATTTCTAAACCAATCAGCAATGTAAAGTGCATGAGAGACTTTCACTAATTAAAATCTAGGTGGTGGCCAGAATAGAGTTCTCCATCTGTAGAAAATGTAGAGAATCCTATTCATCCTTTAGTGCACTTGAACAGCCACTCAAAAAGATTTATATCTGGGACTTTTATCAAATGATTCTAAAATATTAACTAGGGTAACTACTTTAGAGACAGTCAAAAGCCATTAAAAAAATTTTAAACCTAAAGCAAATTCTGAATTATGTGACTTTATTGTTCGTGTGAGTTTGTACGTGGGTAAGGCTATTTAAATAAAGCTACAGTGTATAATTCAATTTGGGGGCAGAAGCGAGGGGGCTAAAATTATTCCAGCTGCATCTCAACCAGGCTCTTTATGCTGTGAACATGGTTCAGTAACTGCACTTACACACAAATGGGTTTATCCTTGTAATTCAAATAATTGCTTTCATATTTTCAGCACCAACCATGTATGAAAGCTCTGTGTAAAAGCTGTAGGAAATTCCCAGGGGGAAGGAAAGTATCTATAGATCGGCATATGAAACTGCATATCCTCCCCACTTTTTTCACTCTGCATAAAATAGAAAAAATAGATATGCTAAATAATACCCATTTCATGGTTTACCAGCATAAAATAAGATCATTATGTCAAAGCCTTTGGTAAACTGTAGAGGCTCTTATAAATGAAGGTTTTACCATCCCAAGTATTATGAAATTCAGAATACCATCATACACACAGACAAACACACAGACACACACAGAGCTACAGCCAAATGTGCAAACCATAGCAGTGGGATGGGGAGGGTGGTTCTTTTCAGCTTTTTGACAAGAAGGCAAATTTTCTTCCCTAAAATAAACTTAGTTTGAGATAGAACTGAAAAGATTTGACAAATGCAAATATTACTGGTAACTAGAACTGAATTATAAACAATACCTACTCGGGGTTACAAGCATTAATGGGGTTAAGTGGAATTTCACACTTGAGGAATTTCATATGCTCAATCCTGACCCAACTTCAGAAAATATGTGGCTTTACTGTAAAATGCCCTAGAGACTCAAGAGACATGCTGTTAGTTTGTGGGCAACAAGCAGCAGAATTTAAATCAGAACAGAAAATTAAACACATGGCACTTTCCCCTGGCCTTCTGTTTCTCTCTGGGTGGGAAAGGATCTTACATGACCCCTCCTTTCTCCTAACCCTCACATCAAGTGAGTCTCCAGCCTGATCCAACCTCAGAGTGTTTACTCTGACCAGTCCCTCCTCTCTACCCAATGCCACTGCCTCCAGGCTCAACACCTGGACATTTCACTGCCTTCCTTCCTTCCAGACTCGGGTCCTGGAGAATTTTCCCAGGTATGCTGTTTTCCCAATTAGCTCATCTTCCTGTCTGCCACCAGCTCAATCCTCCTAAAGCAGAGGTTCCAAAGAATAATGGGTCCATCAGACACTCCAGGAAAATCAGAAGATTAGTGGTCAAATCAGTGTGAGATGTATCACTTATCATATCTCCTTCCTGGAGCATCACATCAGCAAATTAAAGATCCCGAGAAGTCTTACATTAAAGACCCCTGCTTAACTACAATTTCTCCAGGTTCTTCAAACTGAGTAATTATAGCTATAGGTAAGTACTATTAGGGGCTTTCCAAATGGCTCAGTGGTAAAGAATCCACCTGCAATGAAAGAGATTCAGGGAACACAGGTTTGATCCCTGGGTCAGGAAGATCCCCTGGAGAAGGAATGGCAACCCACTCTGGTATCTGCCTGGAAAATCCCATGGATAGAGGAGCTGGGTGGGCCACAGTCCACAGAGTCGCAAAGAGTTGGACACAGCTGAGCATGCAAGCATGCAAGTACTATTATTACTGCAAGTTTACAGATGAGAAAACTGAGGACATGCAAGATTTGATAATCCACAAAGGTCACCAGTTACTGAATGGTAGCACTGAGGTTCAAAACCAGTGAGGCTGACTGCAAAGTTTAACATTTTTGATATCCTACAGAACCATAAACTGAGAGACATTTTCTTGAAATTTGTATTATCTCCAGCTTCTGATCAAAGACTTCCACCAAATCTCACTACATACCATTTATATTCCTTGACTAGAGAGACTTGCTCCTCAGAGTGGGGCTCAAGGCCCAGCGGTACTGGCATTATCTGGCAACTTGTCAGAACGCAGAATCTCAACACACCCTCAGGAACCCCACCAGCCCTACTAAGGATATGCATTTAAATAATGCAGAATTTCCAGTTTGAGAACTATTACCCTTAAAGCATTCAAATCTTTTTAGCCTAGTCTAACCTCAGAACATGTTTTTAGCCTCTTCTCTCACTATTAATATTCCTCCACTGGTGATTTTATCTTCTACAAACTACATTTTCTGGACTCATCAGCATGGTGGTACAATGAGGTGGTATCATTCAATAAATTGTATCTCTGTCTCAGCTCGCAACCCACTCTTCTTTACCCCTCAGGTTCCTTCCAGGTATTTCTGGGACTTCCCTGTATGTGTCCTGCATGTGTCTCACCTGGGCCCTAGAGTCTAGTAGCCCCTATTTTCCTTCTCACTCATTCTGTGACCATGTCCTTTGTCTATATCAAAGTTGGCAACTGTGCCACCAACAAACTTCCAGGAGCAGTGCCTGTCCTGATGCTTCTGCTGCAGGCCCAAGCCTGCCAATGCAGAGGCACAGGACGTGATGAAGACGCTCTGCTGCTAAACTACTAAAGCCAGCTCTAGACCTGCAGCTCTTTGTGGATGCAGATCAATGACCGCTCCACACAGCACAGCATGACACAGCGTCTTCATGCTCAGGACACAGAAAGGGGCCAGAGGGAGTGGGAAAGACAAGAGTCGGGACAGAAGGATTATTCACTTTACAAAATGAGTCCCTACGAGGATGCCTCAAAATTAGATATATTTATAAATGCCTAAAATGATGTGATGACAAGAGTTTTTTCCACACATCTTTCCAGAGATGTGAAAGTGGCCAAAACTGGGACGTATGCATACACTCTTTGGAAGGCAAAATGTGTTGCTGTGGGGAGAACAGAGACGAAGGGGAGGCCAAAGTCTCAAGGCCTGACCCGTGGCAAGGACTGAAGTAAGCACCCTGTGGGACTCTGAAGGACTCAACTTGAATGATCCAAACTGAAGAGATGAATGCAGTTGTCTCCCAGACTGGAGAAAGGGACTCAGGAGGGAAAAGGAAGAAGGTAACTGGCGACCTGATGCCAGGAAGCTGCCCAGTGACAGCTGGAAACCCAAATGAGGAAGCTGTGGGTGTCCTTTCTCTCCTAGTCATCCAAGCAAGGAAGGTGGCGGCCAAGACAGGCAACTGTCCAGAGAGCTCTAAGCTGTCCCACTCCTTAGAGTCCACAAACAGCAGAGTGGGTCAGAGGCTTGCAAATGCCACTTGGGTCCAGAGGCAGGACACCCAACCGAGGCTGGGAGTTATCCGGCACACCCTGCTCTGCCTCGCCCACTCGCCCCCTCAACCACAGGGTGCAGGTGGATTTGTAGCTAGTCATCCACTCTTCCCCCACCTTCACCTTAGCCAGACTCTTGCACCTTAGCCAGTTACCAAGGCTCCTGTCTGGTCCCCCTGCAATGACTCCTGTTCTTCCCCCTATTTCACTCTCCACACTGCAGCAGGTCTGTCTCTGAAAAGTACCAGGCTGGTCCCATCACACTCCTATGTAAAACCTTCAGGACTCCTGAGATGCCACATACCTCCTTCCAGGACCCAAGCAAAGACAGCCCATGTGACCTGGCACCTCCAACCACTCAGTCTCGACAACCACTCCTCTCCCCTCTGCTCTCTGCACCCTGTTTCTGACCCTTGGACACACTAAGCCCTCTCCACACAGAGACTGCATGTGCTATTCTTCATCCCAGAACATCTCTTTCTCACACACAGCCTGCTGGCCCACTCCATCCTCAACTCTTTACTAGATTCTTTCCCGTTTTTTTTCTTTTTAAATGTATTTTTATTGGAGTGTAGTTGCTTTAAAATGTTGTGATTGTTTCTACTGTACAACAAAGTGAATCAGCCATAAGTACACACATATCCCTTCCCTTTTGGACTTCCTTCCTATTCGGGTCACCACAGTGCATTAAAGAGAGTTCCCTGTGCTGTACAGTATATTCTCCTTAGCCTTCTATTTTATACATAGTATCAACAGTGTATATGCATCAATCCCAATCTCCAAATTCCTCCCACCTTGATATCCATATATTTGTTTTCTATGCCTGTGTTCTCCATTTCTGCTTTGCAAATAGGGTTTTTCTATAGTCCACATATATGGATTAATACCTGATATTTGTTTTTCTCTTTCTGAGTTATTGCACTCTGTATGACTGCAAGGAGATCCAACCAGTCCATTCTAAAGATCAGCCCTGGGTGTTCTTTGGAAGGAATGATGCTAATGCTGAAACTCCAGTACTTTGGCCACCTCATGCAAAGAGTTGACTCACTGGAAAAGACTCTGATGCTGGGAGGGGTTGGGGGCAGGAGGAAAAGGGGACAACAGAGGATGAGATGGCTGGATGGCATCACCAACTCGATGGACGTGAGTTTGAATGAACTCCAAGAGATGGTGATGGACAGGGAGGCCTGGCGTGCTGCAATTCATGGGGTCGCAAAGAGTTGGACACGACTGAGCGACTGAACTGAATTTAACTGAACTGATGACTCTAGGTCCATCCACATTTCCTAATCCACATGTCCCAATTTCATTCCTTTTTATGGCTATGTAATATTCCATTGTATATATGTACCACATCTTCTCTATCCATTCCTCTGTTGATAGACATTTAGGTTGTTTTCACGTCCTGGCTATTGTAATTAGTGCTGCTATGAACATTGGCAACCAGTCCCATCACTTCGTGGCAAACAGATGGGGAAACAATGGAAACAGTGAGAGACTTTATTTTCTTGGGCTCCAAAATCACTGTAGATGGCGACTGCAAACAGGAAATTAAAAGACCCTTGCTCCTTGGAAGAAAAGCTATGACCAACCTAGACAGCATATTAAAAAGCAGAGACATTATTTTGTCAACAAAGGTCCATCTAGTCAAAGCTATGGTTTTTCCAGTAGGCATGTACAGATGTGAGATTTGGACCATAAAGAAGGCTGAGTGCCAAAGAATTGATGCTTTTGAACAGTGGTGTTGAGGAAGACTCTTGAGAGTCCCTTGGACTGCAAGAACCAGTCAATCCTAAAGGAAATCAATCCTGAATATTCATTGGAAGGACTGATGCTGAAGCTCCAATACTTTGGCCACCTGATGCAAAGAGCTGACTCACTGGAAAAGATCCTGATGCTGGGAAGGATTGAAGGCAGGAGAGGGGATGACAGAAGATGAGATGGTTGGATGGCATCACAGACTTAATGGACATGAGTTGAAGCAAGCTCTGGGAGATGGTAATGAACATGGAAGCTTGGCATGCTGCAGTCCATGGGGTCACAAAGAGTTGAGACACAACTGAGTGACTAAACAACAACATGAACATTGGGGTGTGTGTATGTTTTTAATTATTTTTTCCTCTGGGTCCTCTTTCCTTAGGATTCAGTTTAAATGTTACTTTCTCAGAAATCTCCCAGACTAGATAGGATATCCCCACACTGCCCTCTTATGTTACCCCCTCCAGCACCCAAACTCTCCTCATAAAAAGTATCACAATTCTATCTGACTACTTATATACTTAAAATAATTTTGAAAGTGTCAGGATGGTAGAAATCATAATTATCTTATTTATTACTGTGTCACCAGTGCATACTATGTATGTTTGGTATTTAATCAAAGTGAAAGTGAAAGTCACTCAGTCATGTCCTACCCTTTGCAACCATTCTCCAGGCCAGAATACTGGAATGGGTAGCCTTTTCCTTCTTCAAGGGATCTTCCCAGGAACCCAGGTCTCCTGCGTTGCAGGGAGATTCTTTACCAGCTGAACCACAAGCGAAGCCCAAGAATACTGGAGTGGGTAGCCTATCCCTTCTCCAGAAGATTTCCCGACCCAGGAATAGAACTGGGGTCTTCTGCATTGCTAGTGGATTCTTTACCAACAGAGCTATCAGGAAAGCCCTTGGCATTTAATAGGTACTCAACAAATGTCTGTGGAAAGAAGAAAAGAGAGAGGGAACTGAAAAGGGAAGGGGGAGGGAGAGAGGAAGAAAAGAAAAGAAGGCTATTTTCCAGACATTTTAGGCAATTAAGAATGAGTCATATTTTCCATCAAACTTCTTAAAACTGTACTGTCAAACAGCAAAAACTGTTAACTAACATTGTTTGGTATCATCTGTCTACATGTAATGATACAAACAAGTAAGACTTTATTGAGGTCAAGATCTTTGAGTATTTCCTGATTTTATGAGTAAGAATACTACTTATCCATCTCTTGACTCCCATCTTAATGATGATTTGGGAGAAAAGGGTATGATGGTCAAAATTGCTTTCTTATTCTTTTTGATGCAATGGTAAATGGGATTGTTCCCTTCATTTCTCTTTGTGACATTTCTCATAGTTTTTTTTGTTAGTATATAGAAATGTAACAGGTTTCTGTGTATTAATTTTGTATTCCACAACTTTACTGAGTTCATTGATAAGCTCTAGTAGCTTTCTGATAGTGTCTTTAGGATTTCCTATATATAGTACTACGTCATCAGTAAACACAATTTTATTTCTTCTTTTCCAACTTGGATTCCTTTAATGTCTCTTTCTTCTCTGATTGCTATGATTAGGACTTCTAATACTATCTCAAATAAAAGTGGCGAGAGTGGACATCCTTGTTTTGTTCCTGACTTTAGAGGAAATGCTTTCAGCATTTCACCTTTGAGTAAGATGTTAGCTGTGGACTGTTATATATGGTCTTTATCATGGTTAAGGTAGGGTCCCTCTATGCCCACTTTATGGAGAGTTTTTATCATAAATGGATGTTGAATTTTATCAAAAACTATTGCCACATCTACTGAGATGATTGTATGGTTTTTATTACTCAGTTTGTTAATGTGATATATCACATTGATTGACTGCAGATACTGAAGAATACTTGCATCCCTGGGATCAAGGCGTATAATCCTTTTCATGCATTGCTGGACTCAGTGTGCTAGTTTTTGTTGAGGATTTTTGCATCCATGTTCACAGTGATACTGACCTCTAAATGGTGTGTGTGTGTGTGATATCTTTGTCTGACTTTGCAGAGTGATGGTGGCCTCATAGAATGAATTAATAACTATTCCTTCTTCTACAATTTTCTGGAATTAAAATTTAAATTGCTTTAAGTGTATTTAGAGAACATGTTACAAGTGTATACATACATACACACACAACATAAAAATATTGGCTAAGATAAAACAATACTACTAGGTCTGTTTAAAATATTTTTTTCTTTGCAATGTAAATTCAGTCTTCCATTCCAGCTAAAAGAGACATCTCATCTCTGCATGATGTACTTTTCAGATCAGCCCAGATCACCTTGAGAGACCTTGGGGCCAACCCATGGACACTTGATAGATGGCACTGGAGGCTGCAGCGGGGACAGAGGGCAACAAACAACACCTAGACTACATTCTACCCTCCCTCCCCTCAGTCCCTCTAAAAGTTGCAGTTGGAGGTTGAACCCATGATCAATCTGATGCCCATCCTATCTTCCTTCTCTGCCTTTGGATGGGATGAGGTATAAATGAACAGAGAAACAACAAAAAGCACCCTCAGCAGTAGAAAGAGAGGAGGTCAGTTAAAGGCTGACCCATTTATCAGAAACGGAAATCCTGATGAGCCAGCTGTTCAAGTTTGCAAAACTGAAATGTACTCTCTTCTTACTGAGGATATATCTTGCTGAATGTTCTCTGTCTGAATTTCTTGCCTGAGTTCAGGGCCATAAATGTGTCTTAAAATCTTTGAAGAGTGTTTACTGGCTAATTAAAGATAGATACAGCCACTTTCCTGCTATGCTTTAATGATGTTGTGATGGCCACCCACTGCTAATGTTCTGACATGCCCAGGGCCACATGTTATTTGGATGAGTCTTCTTTTCCATGTCTAGCAGGCTAGACTAACCTCAAATGTAAAACGGGGTCTGTTCAATTTCTTCATCTGCAAAATGGGATAAATCAGTACAACCATGTAATTTCAAATGGAACTGTGAAATAGTTGCTCAAACTACAGTTTTGATATGGTTCAGAATGCAGTCTCATAAACTATATAACAAAAAATTGGTAAGTACAGGCCTTTTAAGAAGTAACCTTAATGAATAATTAAGCATGATTATCAATAAGCAGGGCATAGCAATTATTTGAATGTTTACAGGTAGTTCATACCTGAACACAATTCCTTATTTTAAGTAGGCTAAGCATTCCCTTTGGATTTTGGTATAGGTGCTCACTGCTGCTGCTGCTGCTAAGTCACTTCAGTCATGTCTGACTCTGTGTGACCCCATAGACAGCAGCCCACCAGGCTCCCCCGTCCCTGGGGTTCTCCAACTACCCTCTCCTAAAAAATACTCTTCTACCAAGTGGGCTGCCCAATCTAAGTGGACACATGAACAAGCAGGAATGAAGGGGCAGGGTTGGTACCACCCACCACCGATGGCTTCACTCTGCTCCTGTCTCCCACCCGCTCACACGATCACCGCCCCAACCACCTTCCCCAGCAGTGTCTTGCCTCTTTATATAGAAACTTTCTTAGGGGTAATTTTCCATCACTATAATAAAAAACAGAATCCATCTGTATCACAAAGCAGAAGCTCCACCTGATCACAAGTTAGTGCTGAAAGGCTAATCCTAAACCTATTTATTCATAAACACAAAGAAACACTATTTCCTTTTGTTGTAATGCCCAGGTGTGACCACAAAAGTGGTCAGGCTGGAAAAGCTGGAACATCTTTCTTCTGAGACAAATTTTGATCTCATTTCTGTGAAAAATCCTAAAATTCTCTGTAAGTTGTAACTAAAGGAGTCTCTGAACCAAAGTCCTGTTTTATCAAATTTTCTTGCCTGCAATATTTTGGCTGATCAGGATTTTCCATTATTTCCACATGTGTGTTTGAACAAGTGGTGTCTCCGCTAAATTTGATGCTGGCTTCTGTTCTTTCTACATCCGCTGGCTTTAGGCTGACCATCCACTTCAGGCCCACAAAGCACCGGAACACAGGACCTGAGGACCCAAAGAGGCCCGTGTCCTGAGGAATGGCTTCCTACAGGTAAGAAGCAAGGTGTGCTGACGCTATGTTCCAGAGGCACTTCTGAGGTTTTCATGCTGTGGTCTTGTTTTCTGTAGAGCTTCAGGTAAATGTATGACAAACACACGAATATCTCACAGATATTCTGCATTTATTTTAGAATTAAATTGAGCGTTTTGCTAGAAAATAACCTCTGTCCTTTAGATCCTTTAGATATAATGATATTAAAGTGGTACCCATTATTTGAGTGCTCACTATTTGCCAAGCACTGTGCCAAGTGCTTTTCTGACACATCATATTTAATCCTCAAAAACCACCATACAAGATAGATATTATTATTCCCACTTTCAGATAAAATAAAAAATTGAGTCTTGAAGAAATGGAGTAACACCATGATGACAAGTATAAGTGATAAAATTAAAACTAAATCTGTCTGACTCCATAATATATGCTGCTCTCTTTTCTAAGTTGTTATAGAAATATAGTTGATTTATACTGCTGTGTTAGTTTATGGTGTACAGCAAAGTGATTCAGTTATACACATATATATCTATTTTTTCAATTCTTTTCCTTTATTGGTTATTAGAAAATATTAGGTGTAGGCCCCTGTGCTCTAGAGTAGGTCTTTGTTGTTTTATCAATTTTATATAGAGCCAGGCTTCAGCAATACATGAACCGTGAACTTCCAGATGTTTGAGCTGGTTTTAGAAAAGGCAGAAGAACCAGAGATCACATTGCCAACATCTGCTGGATCATCAAAAACGCAAGAGAGATCCAGAAAAATATTTATCTCTGCTTTATTCATTATGCCAAACCTTTGACTGTGTGGATCACAATAAACTGTGGAAAATTCTGAAAGAGATGGGAATACCAGAACACCTAACCTGCCTCTTAAGAAATCTGTATGCAGGTCAGGAACAACAGTTAGAACTGGACATGGAACAATAGACTGGTTCCAAATAGGAAAAGGAATATGTCAAGGCTGTATATTGTCACCCTGCTTATTTAACTTCTACGCAGAGTACATCATGAGAAACACTGGGCTGGAAGAAACACAAGCTAGAATCAAGGTTGCCAGGAGAAATATCAATAACCTGAGATTTGCAGATGACACCACCCTTATGGCAGAAAGTGAAGAGGAACTAAACAGTCTCTTGATGAAAGTAAAAGAGGAAAGTGGAAAAGTTGGATTAAAGCTCAACATTCAGAAAACTAAGATCATGGCATCTGGTCCCATCTTTTCATGGGAAATAGTTGGGGAAACAGTGGAAACAGTATTAGACTTTATTTTTCTGGGCTCCAAAATCACTGCAGATGGTGCCTGCAGCCATGAAATTAAAAGACGCTTACTCCTTGGAAGGAAAGTTATGACCAACCTAGACAGCATATTCAAAAGCAGCCACATTACTTTGCCAACAGAGATCCATCTAGTCAAGGCTATGGTTTTTCCTGTGCATGTATGGTTGTGAGAGTTGGACTGTGAAGAAAGCTGAGTGCCAAAGAATTGATGCTTTTGAACTATGGTGTTGGAGAAAACTCTTGAGAGTCCCTTGGACTGCAAGGAGATCCAACCAGTCCATCCTAAAGGAGATCAGTCCTGGGTGTTCATTGGAAGGACTAATACTGAAGCTGAAACTCCAATACTTTGGCCACCTGATGGAATTCCATCACCTCCACTAGCTTTGTTCATAGTGATACTTCCTAAGGTCCACTTGACTTCACATTCCAGGATGTCTGGCTCTAGGTGAGTGATCATACCATCGTGATCATCTTGGTCATGAAGAAGTTTTTTGTATAGTTCTTCTGTGTATTCTTGCCACCTCTACTTAATATCTTCTGCTTCTGTTAGCTATTTTAGGGCATTCAATTTAACTCAGATTTTTACATTTTTTTTTTAGTTTAAATTTTTTAAAATTTTTACTGTGTTGGATTGATTTCTTCCATACAGCAACACAAAGCATCCATAATTATACATACACACTGCTCCTCTCTAGTCTTCCTTCCCTGCTCCCCATCCCGTCCCTCCAGGTCACTACAAAGAGCCAGATCGAACTTCCTGTGCTGCATATTCTCACCAGCTATCCATCTTACACCTGATAGTGTCCATTCAATTTAACTCAGATTTTTACATTTTTTTTTTTTAGTTTAAATTTTTTAAAATTTTTACTGTGTTGTGTTGATTTCTTCCATACAGCAACACAAAGCATCCATAATTATACATACACACTGCCCCTCTCTAGTCTTCCTTCCCTGCTCCCCATCCCGTCCCTCCAGGTCACTACAAAGAGCCAGATCGAACTTCCTGTGCTGCATATTCTCACCAGCTATCCATCTTACACCTGATAGTGTCGGTGCTGATTTCTCCATTCATCCTACTCTCTCCCTCCCTCACTGTGTCGACAAGTCCATTCTCTATATCTGCCTCTCCTCTCCTTCCCTGAAAATAGGTTCATCAAAATCATTTTTCTAGATTTCATATATAGGTATCAATAGACTATATTTGTTTTTCTCTTTCTGACTTACTTCACTATGTATAATCTACATAAGGATGAAATGGTACTTTAATGAGCTGAAAATTAGTAAAACATTGTTGCTACTGCTAAGTCGCTTCAGTCATGTCCGACTCTGTGTGACCCCATAGACGGCTGCCCACCAGGGTCCCTCGTCCCTGGGATTCTCCAGGCATCTCCTTTCCTTCCCTGAAAATAGGTTCATCAAAATCATTTGTCTAGATTTCATATATAGGTATCAATAGACTATATTTGTTTTTCTCTTTCTGACTTACTTCACTATGTATAATCTACATAAGGATGAAATGGTACTTTAATGAGCTGAAAATTAGTAAAACATTGTTGCTACTGCTAAGTCGCTTCAGTCATGTCCGACTCTGTGTGACCCCATAGACGGCTGCCCACCAGGGTCCCTCGTCCCTGGGATTCTCCAGGCAAGAACACTGGAGTGAGTTGCTATCTCCTTCTCCAATGCATGAAAGTGAAAAGTGAAAGTGAAGTCTCTCAGTTGTATCCGACCCCCAGCGACCCCACGGACTGCAGCCTACCAGGCTCCTCCGCCCATCTGACTTGCCAGGCAAGAGTACTGGAGTGGGGTACCATTGCCTTCTCAGATAATATTCCAAAGCAGTAAAATTCAACACATTTTTCACTACTTTGGATGTCTGTTCAATTTTTTTTTTTTTAATAAGGAAACGGTATTGAAAGGAAAGCTCTAAATCACCTTGATGCTAACATCTAGTGGAGCATTTCCATCCTTTATTTTACCAATTAGACAGTTAACTATTCACTAGCATCACTTAGGATAACACTGGAGCTTTGGAGAAAGACAGACATACCATCTAACTAGCCATTGAGAAGGTACCTAATTACTCTCAGCTTTTTTCTTACTTGCTAAACAATGTAAAAAGCATCTAAATCGACACCAGGCACATGATATCAACCTAATAAACAGTAAAATTCAACACATTTTTCACTACTTTGGATATCTGTTCAATTTTTTTTTTTTTAATAAGGAAACGGTATTGAAAGAAAAGCACTAAATCACCTTGATGCTAACATCTAGTGGAGCATTTCCATCCTTTATTTTACCAATTAGACAGTTAACTATTCACTAGCATCACTTAGGATAACACTGGAGCTTTGGAGAAAGACAGACATACCATCTAACTAGCCATTGAGAAGGTACCTAATTACTCTCAGCTTTTTTCTTACTTGCTAAACAATGTAAAAAGCATCTAAATCGACACCAGGCACATGATATCAACCTAATAAATGTCAATTTTATTCTTGCATCACAGGAGGCCTGGCATGCTGCGATTCATGGGGTTGCAAAGAGTCGGACACGACTGAGCGACTGAACCTAACTGAACTGAAAATTACCTTCACAAATGTATTTTCATTCTCCTCCTCTTCCTTTTCCTTATTCTCTTTCGCCAACCTTTTCTTTTTCCTTTTCCCCTTTTTCTTCCCCTTCTCATTTTCTTGCTGCTTCTTCCTCCTTCTTTTTCCTGACTCTTTTGTAATATATGCTCCTGACCAGCAGGGAGACAATGAGAGAAATGCTTATGTTTGAGATATCTTAAATCTGTCTCTTCTGATTGTCTTCAGATCTGTTACTCAACGAATTTTAGGATTAAAAAATAACAAACATGAAAATAAAAAAAAATAAAAAACACATTCTGTTGCATAAATCAGTTCAAAATAATTTTTAAACTTATAAATTTAAGTCTATATTTTTAGTCAGATAGAGTTTGAGCCTTTTCTGTAAATGTGCATGAATTCCAGATATTAACTTGACTAGGAGAACAAGTAAAGAATCTCTGGGAAGCTGTACACATCGCTATTGGGAAATCTTGGCCACCTCAACTCTACAAATCTAATCTGACAAATGCTGTTTTCATTTCTCCAGAGAAAATGGGGAATTGAGTCCTTAAGTACCTGCCATGACATTTTTTTTTTCAGTTTTTTTTTTCAAATTCTTAGATCTGAAAAGTATTATAACTGAGACCTAATCAATTCTATATGTATAAATACATACCTCAGTTTGAATTGAATTTTTGTTTGTTTTTCTGATGTTGCCTCATGATGGAAGCCAGATTAGATTTTGGGGAGAATTTTCCAGAATAGATACTCTCTTTTTATGATTCTATGAATCTTGTACATGATTTTGAATGTTTTTATTATTAGAGCTGCTGATTTCTTGACTAACAAGGATCTTGCCAGGTTTTTTGTTGTTGTTCTTACCACATGATGGCTCTTTTACTCTTTGTCACCAACAAACATTTTGTGACGAACTACTTTAAGATATAAATATTCTGTTTCTCATCAAACTTTCACCCATAGTTTTAGTATCCATTGATAGTTCTTGGCTGAATTAATTATGATTAGCATTGCTATTTAATTGTGAGTTTTCCTACTTCTACTATTTTTATCTATATCCATTAGTTGACATTCTATGAAAGAAAAACTTTCCCTTCTTCTTTATTTATATATAGTATGAAAGCATAGATTCATACTTTGTTACATTGGTTATAATCCATTATTATCAATCTTGTCCCCAAATTGTCCTAAATTTGGTCAGCAGGAAAGGTTTGAAGCTTACTCCTATGTGTTTCTGATGTAATCCCATCATTCTTTGAGAATTCCTTACTTTCCGGCACAAAATAATGTTCCAGGCTCATCTTGTGCTTTCCATTCTCTAGTCCCAGAAACAGCCATTTATTTCCTCAAGGAGTTCCAGTTTCTTTAATGAATAATGTTTGCTAGAAACCAACATCTGGGTGATAGCTATGCCCATTATTATCAAGGAGTTATCTGCAGACAGAACTGGGGAGCATGTATTGTTTATATGCATACATTTATAAAAATATTCACTTCCACATTGAAAAGCATCACATCTACCATTTGTTCCCCACCCACAGATCTTATACAATGTTCTCATTTTCCATATCTATAGCTTACATTTCTGACATGGTTCTCATTATCCTTTTTTTTTGGCTCAATTCCCCTCATACACAACAAATGTCCCAGTGTTACTACTGCCTTTCAACCCTGGTGCCTCTTATCCTTCCCTCAGATAAAGCCTCATTCTGAGCCCCCGCAACACCACTGCCCTCTTCTGCCAATTCTCTTCTCACCCTGCCCTGACTCCTACATCCTGCCACCACCAAGGCCACCAGCACCCACAGCGCACCACCCTCCCATTGCTCAGGCTCCACCACCGTGCTCTGATGAGGGGACACTCTCTTTCAAAAGCCAAATCTAAGGGAATCCAAAAGACTTATATTAGTCCTGGTTCTCCAAGAAGCAGATGCCAAGACTGGATTAATGTAAAAGGATTTTGTCCAAGGAAATGTCTGTATGAAAGAAAATAGGGAGATAGCCAGACAAGTGTGGAGGAGCCCTCAGATACAAACAAGTCTGACTAATACAAATAAAAAGATGAAAATGGTTGGATGGAAGTGTCTAGGGAAATTCTGGCTAATCCATCAAGGGATCCTCCACCCAGAGCAGACTATGAGAACAGTTTTATGACTCCCAGAAATCTTTGTGCTTAAGCATCCATCTCTGCCATGCTCCATCACTGGGTGCAAAAAGCCCATGTGAAGTGTATTGTTGTTTAGTTGTTCAGTCATGCCTGACTCTTTGCAATCCCATAGACTGTAACCCACCAGACTCCTCTGTCCTTGGGATTTCCCAGGCAAGAATACTAGAATGGGTTGCCATTTCCTTCTCCAGGGGATCTTCCCAACCCAGGGATTGAACCCACATCTCCTTTGTTTCTCCTGCATCTCCTGAATTGGCAGGTGGATTCTTTACTGCTGAGCCACCAGGGTAGCAGTGTGGGAAGTGTGGGATGAGCACAAAGGCAAGGATGAGTTTCTGAGGCCAGAAACTGGGGGCACTCACCAACCACAACCCCTATGGTTAGAGAAGATGATCTACATTCTCATGTAGAATACTTAGGTCATTTTCCCCTTTAAAACACAAGTCAGATCCACAAAAAACCAAACCCTTCTCCTCTACTGAGTGTATCCATGAGAAGACATGATTTACCAAACCACTGGGTCTTTATTTTTTCTACACAACTCAGAAACAAAGACAGTACCACATAAGTTAAACTCTTTTTAATATAAAGATGTTTTTGCAAATGTGTCCTTTAGGAACTTTCTGAAGAAGAGTTGGTGTTGCATAAGTAGTCTTCAGTTATCAAATCACTGGATCTCATGGCTGGTATTATAAGACAATGCTGAACATACTAAATGAATAATTTTTTGGCAAATATATTCCTTAATAGTAGCCTAGGAAGCTGGCAAAGGTGATGAGGAATGTGGGAGGTCCATAGGTTGGAGAGGTGGATAGGGAGCAGTGGGAGGCCATGGAGATTGAGTGGAGGGATGCTCTGGAGTAAGGAAAAAATAGTATTTCAGAACTGTAATGCTGTGGTTGTTTTTTTTTTTTTTTGGTTTGTTTTTTTTTTTTTTAACGTGTCAAATTTTCTCAAACAAAGACTAAGCAGATGGTTTACATCTTGGAATATGCAAACTAAAAAGGAGGGTGTCATGGCAATAAAAAACAGCTTTATATTACACAGATTTATTGAACATAAACCTGAGCCTTTGAGCTATAATTCAGCATTTCCTAATTAACTGAAAATTATCTTACATTTGATCCTTAAGCTTTAACATCAATTTGGGTGGAGGTCATATGTTCAACCTTTAAACTCAGGTTAAATCTGACATAATTCTGAAAAGCCCTTGTTGTCTCCAAACACACAAAAATGTTACACAAGAAAGATAGCAAGAAATCATAGATTAAGATGTAAAACTAGACAGCCACAGCAAACAGATAAAGATATTTAAAAAATAAATACTTGTAATAATTTTTCTAATGAAAGTTTTGAAATCTAATTTTCACAAACATCCCTGAAATTTAGAATGTGCCTTAAAAAGTAGCAGAATTCACAAGGGGACAGGATTTGATAAGAAAACTAAGACCTAAATACAGTAGTAGGATAAAGAAGGAAAATTATTTTTAAAAATATTTATGGTTTGCAATCATTCAACATTTTACACAGGCTTGTGGAATGCTTACTATGTGGCAGATATTGTCTTGACATACTCAAGATGTTGGTCAAATTGAAATTCTCCAATCACATATATTTATTGAGCACTTAAAACTGGGCTAGTTCAAACTGAGGCTGTGTTATATGTGCAAAATACACACCAGACTTCTAAGACTTTGGATGAAAAAAGAAGCAAAACATCTCATTATTAATTTTACACTGATTCTAGTGAAAATGACACTATTTTGGATATGTTGAGTTAAATAAAACATTATATTAATATTAATTTAACTTATTTTTTCTTACTTTTCTAAAGTAAATACTAGATAATTTTAATTATATATGTAAATCCCATTATACTTCTATTGGAAAAAATGTGATACCCAATACTATAGTAGATATTCACCCTGTTTGCTAAATAAATCTATCTTTCCATCCTTCGTGATGCCTGGTAGGAAGGCACTACCTCATTCACCCTTTGAAACTGAGTGGCCAAGAGAGGCTTCCTTTGTCTGAAGAATTATGAGGAGAAGAAAGTGTCACTTCCCAGAAGAGGCTTTAAGAGCCAGTGTGTATTTTACTTTCCAGTCGCCGTTACCACAGAAACAGATGTTGTAAAGCGTCTTCTGTCTTCCTGGCTGCCTCACTGCGGGCATGTAGCTTGAGTCAGATACAAATGTTTAATGCTTTAAGCCATTAAAGTTTGGGGTTGTAACATAACTTGGAGTCCAGTATTTCCTAGTCTGCAGCATGATGCATCAGAATCACCTGGAGATTTTGGTAAGACACAGACCACATGTCTGACAAGTTCCCAGATGATACTGATGCTGCTGGTCTGGGGACCACAGTTTTGAAAATCACTGGCCCTGACTGGTAGGTGCTATGAATAGAAAAGAAAAAAAAAGAAAAAGAAAAAAAGAAAGCAGTGCTATGAAACCTGGGGTGACTAACAATTTAAAGAACCCCTATAGAATTATTGATAATGATTCTAATATTATTGCTTATCCAAATATACTAATGTTCCCTTGGTATCTCTAATTTTCTTGAAGAGATCTCTAGTCTTTCTCATTCTATTGTTTTTCTCTATTTCTTTGCAGTGATCGCTGAGGAAGGCTTTCTTATCTCTCCTTACTATTCTTTGGAACTCTGCATTCAAATGGGTATATATTTTTTTTTCTCTTTTCCTTTTCACCTCTCTTCTTTTGA